>LPNX011199995.1:4811-34322 GCA_001517045.1 Pseudotsuga menziesii
CGGCGGAAAACCTGCAAATATTCAGAAATCAGTTTTCCAGCTTTTTCCTGAAGCTTTTTGCAATTTCGGACAAATCGGATCATATGAAATATTTTCTATTTCATTTCACAAATACTACCATTACATGCATAATTCAATCTAGTTTCTAGAAATGTGATTTTTATTAAATTTCATCACATACAGTAAATACTTAGAATATTTTTCCTATAAGGGGTTTGGATTGCTTGAAATTTTAAGAAAAACCAGTGAAATGAAAAATCAATAACTTCAAAACGACATTATGAAAAAAATTAAAAAAATAGTGGTACACAAGTTTGATGTGTTAGTTTCAAAAGGGTACTTTCAATTTTGTGTTATGAAATGGAAAATTATACAAAGTGTAACGTCTCCTTAAACATGTCAATTTGATGATAGTTTTTCAGGTAGGTCCACTTCAAAAAATTCTAATAATTATTGTATGTCTCTGTTGGATACAAAATTATAGTCATGCATTAGTACAATCTGTGTATATTGTACTAACATATTTTGTTTTTAATAAACAATAAGTTAATAATGAATAAAGTTACGTCTTTCGACATGACTATTTACCATAATTTCATTACGTAAGAACATACTGTCAAACAATTGCTAAAATGACATATCAAATGCCAATGAAAAAATTCTGAAAAATAACAGATAGAAAGCTAACACGATTGTTTACAACTTTTGTTTTTACTCGAAAGTGAAATCCTAAACACAAATACAACTTTTCTTTGTTCGAAGTTGAGAAATATGTAAAAACAAATTCGATTTTGTCATAGACCCCCCAAAAATAGACACCCAACTTCATGATTTCACCCTATGAAACTTAATAAGTATCCCGCATGCCCCGATATACCATTGGTGACAATTTCAATCCAAGACATAGCATAACTAATTGATGGTGGGGCCTTGGCCTTTGGCTCTGCACCATGATTATTTACAATATATACATCATGTACATTTAATGCAACACGGTCAAAAACTGGGGTGTTACAATTTCATACTATTGAGAGCATATTTTAATTACTAATGTAATTGGACTAGTCAGGTGACAGAGGTCTTAAAGTTGTATTCTCCTCCAGCTCTCAGCCAAGAAGACCGGGAACAAGCTCGGGGGTCCTGAGGAAGCGTTGTCTGAGCTCTCTCCAGGAGTTTGGTTGGGAGGAATAGCCTCCTTAAGCTGTTGTCGTCTTGTCATCAACGGGTTCTATTTTTTTTGTTTACTGTCTTCAATGAAATATTTCTTAGTTTCTACTACATGCATGTTAATATTTTAGGGTTTATGAAGGAAGAATAATTGACAAATGTTAGATTTGGTAAAATTATAGATTATTATAGAGATAGAAATGAATATGTAAAAGATGGAACAGATAGAATTAAAATTCCCAAAACTGTATTTTTCCACACCTGACTCGGGTAGTACTCTAGTATAGGTGGGTTGTTTAGGTGAATGAGATGATTCTTGTATTTGAATGAGAACATAAATATATCTTATTTCATTTGTTTATGAACTTTATAGCAGTATTAAATATTGTCTGTATTTATTTACTTCAACTAAACTAAATAGAAAAATAGGTATGTAAGAGAACAATAATAATATTATTGTAAAGTAATTCCACTATTAGTATTTTGACAAAATATAGATATTATGGTTTAAACATTTAAACATAAGTAAAGTAAGTAGGTTAGCATCTAAAACCAAGTTAAAAGGAACTTGTAAAACATTTTATAAACATTGAAATTCCAGACACTGTGTGTCTTTATCTAAGCACAAAGGATTCTTCTATAATTCTTTTGAAACTACAGAAAATACTGAAAGAGAACTATATTTTAATTTGCAAGTATGATGCATTAAAACCCTAATTATTTCTTAACTAAGAATTAAAAACAAAACTCTAAAAATTGTTTAAGAATTTTTAAATAAACATAGCTAGCATCAAAATAATAACTATAAGTAATACTATCATCGATTATCCTAATTTGAAACAGAGTTAATAGTTCTTAAGTATAAACAAGGATATTATAAAATTGTACGGTTATACAGTAATTTAACCCTTAAAAATCCAAGCTCTAGAATTAAATATCATTTCATAAACAGTGCTTCAAAAATCATTATAATTCAGAGTATTAATGAAAACATTACATATGTAAATTATGGACAAAATAAACCAATAATAGTTAACCATTCACAAATATAAAATCCTTATTTAGGGATAGGCTTATAGCCTGTAGAGTTGAAGGGTCGAATCCCAAGCCTGCTATTTAAGCCGAGTATGCACAAAAACCTTTTATATTAAATTGTAACAAAATACATTACTGACAGGTGAATTAAAATCCAGTTCACTTTACAACCCCAACTGTTTTCAAGGTCTTCTAATTACTAAGTTCACTATAAAACGAAAGTAACACTAGGCAGAGGTCGATAAACATCTCTAAGCTCAGAGCTGCGCTCTTTCTAAAAACATAAAAAAAATCCTTTACATTGCTTAAGACATAAGGCTGAAACTTCATATCAAAACCATATTTACATCACGGCTTCAAGAGCCTGTGTTACCCAGTACAAAGTATCACGAGGGTTTTTAATTAAAACATGGGCATACTTAAAACAAGCTAAAAACCATAAATAACAGAGAACCGAAGCTGTGTATCCACCCACAAGAACCACTTCCAACAACCAAAACCGCATGTAGGAAGAACCCTCGATGGGACTGGGGCTCACCAGATGGAAGCCCAAGAAAAGACTGATGCTTGAGCTTGTTTTTTCACCCATAGCCTGGAGCTGATAGTAGGATCCTGCAAAACCAAACTTAAAACATTATTTAAACTCTATTTACATAAATGGTAAAAACACTAGTAATATTAATTAATTGTAAATGGAAGTTGAGGTAGGAAATGTTTACCTGTAAACTAAAAGTCGAAGCCGAGAAGAAATGGCCACACCAACTCGATGGCACCGAACCGAAAAGAAAGAACCCTTAAATCCAACTCTGTGACAGGGACAACAAGGAAACCGACTGAAGTTTACAATGCCAAAGAAATGGGTGAGAATTTACAGGAGTAAGGCCATTACAAGCTTTGAGCTACTTGGAGAAACAAACAACCACTCTCGTGGTGTATTCTTCACTTACAGGAGAACCCAAACCATAAACCACGATACCAAAGTTTCACATTACAGCATTGTAGGCTAAATGCCCAACGATAAAGGAGGTTGTAGACCTCTCATGGCCACAAGCTCACAACTCGGCCAGCAGAGTAATATAAGTCAACCAACAAATGGAGGAGGCCCTGTCCACGTACCCTTCCAAAAATCTCAACAAGTGTTGGTCAAATTCTAATGTCAGCGCTGCACAAATGTTTTAAAAACTTATCATTACCAATATCTCATAACATATGATTACCAATAATAAAAATCATGACATCGATTATAATATACTAGTTCATATGATTGCTAATAATAAAAATCATGCTGTCGATTATATTATGCCATGGAAACCGATATAGTATTGGATTAAAAACTTATAAGATTTGCTTGCCATCATTTCTACTACATTATAGTAGTTGTTAGGCAGGTAATACTACCTTAGGATATATGTTAACTCAATTGTTATAACTTAAAAACTATTAGGTTATAAGTTAACATAGTATTATAACTTGAAATAATAATCATATTATTGTTATAATTTGAATACTACGAACACAACTTGGTTACTAGCTGATCCAAGAAGATATTCATGCTTGCAAAAATAGGGTATAGATATGATATAGTTTATGATTTTTTGTAAAATGGAAAAGCATTAAACTTCTCCACACAAAATCTTGCTGCTAATAAATGAGGAATTCTTCGAGAAGACTGAAGACTAACATTATTTCGAGAATTTCTCATAAGAAGCTAATCACTCATTGTAAACTTTACAATCGTAAAACATAGGAACATGTTCATGCATAAAGAGAAGGACACTTGAGTATTGAAGTAAAAATAGCTGCGAGATCACTAATAAGTCGAAGTAAACATGAACCAAAACCATGAGCTCTATGCTCACTATAGGAATTTATAAATGACCATGTACTATAAACTTTTAAAAGATAATCATCATACAACTTAAGGAACCTTGGTAAGAACTTGCTCTTTTAAAAACATTGATTATATTATGATGAAAGGTCATTACGGCTTTAATTATAAATACTATCATAGATTCAGAACAATGAAAGAAATTTATTTTACCTCCTCGGAGACTAGCAGCTTAAATAATCATTTTCTTATACTAGCATCTTAACATCCTAGGAAAGTACTTTTCTCGACGTAATTCAAAATAAACACCTACATTATCTTACACTTACCTACTAAACCTGTAAGAACCAGCAGTCCATTTGAGCTAGCAGAACACAAAGTAAGCCTTGAACTCAAACAAGATTTCTCAACTACTTGACAAAAGTAAGTGATCAATATATCTAGCAGCAACTAAATGCAAGTCCTCCTTCTAACTTAGTTGAAAATTAAAGCTGTTAAGTCATTAATAAAATTAACACAGGTGTTTAAGATTACATCATTTATGTACAGATTTCTTTTATTGAAACAAACTCTTAACTTTTGTTAAACTGTTTCATTTTCCGCTAACCGCTAGCAGTTACTAAGCTAGGACTTAAGACATTTTATGTCACTTTAAAAATTTTAAATTTTTATGAAATTTTGGGTTATTAGATGTGGTATCAGAGCACAAAGTTCAAACACTAGGTCTTAATGAAGCTCAAATTGCTTATATGAAACAATAAATTTAAATAATTGTGCTGATATTGTTTTCTTTGAATGATACACACAGAGAAATTTGTTTCTGGCTTAATGGTAGGTTTGGAAAGATTGGAAGAATCTGCATATGTGGAATCTCTCTACACTGAACGAGATAATCTAAAAAAATAACCTATACAAGAAGATATAACCAATAATTCTTTCGAACTACTACAAACAGTTAAAGAATTAAAATTAGAAATGGAATCAGTTAAGAAAGAAAATGAGAGGATTCTGAGAGCTGAGTAGATGAATCAGATCTTAATAGAAAGATTTCATATTGAAGGAAAGGGTAAAAGAGTTGATTCTAAAGATATAGGTTATCAACATAAGTACAAAAAGACTAAATAGATTAAAAATTAAAGTAGCTCATCTTTTGAAGTATATGGTGATCAATATAACTTTCATTATACTAGTGACACTAGTGAGGATAACCACCATACTAGGAAAAGAAAATATAAACCTTATGAAGAAATCTCTGGGGAGTTCAAGAAGATCAAGCTGCCAACATTTAATGGAGAAACTGAAAAGGGGGAGGAAGCGGAATCCTAGCTATACGGGATGAAAAATACTTCTGTATTTATAACTATTATAATCAACCAAAGGCTAGGATGGCTATTTATAATCTTACAGGGAAAGCTGATATATGGTGGCAGGACTTAAAAAGAGTGAAAGGTATAAGAGAGAAAAACATAAATTGGAGCACATTCAAGAAATAATTCAAAAATAAATTTGTATTTGAACAGTACTATGAAGAAAGGGCTAAAGAATTCTATGAGTTAAAACTAGGTACAATGAATATGAAAGAACTGAATAGTAAGTTTCTAAGTTTGCTCATGTATGTGCCATACATTGTGGACAAGAAACCTAAGTTACATGGGTTTCTCAGTTGTTTACCTTATCATATAAAGGATAGGATTGAGTATGACAATCCGAAAACTCTAGAAGAAGCCATGAGAAAATTGAATTTCTGTTATTAACATAATAGTAAAAAAGAGAGTATGGCCAACTGGAAGGCCAAAAGGAATAATAACTTTGATCAAAAGAAGAAAGAGTTTGTACCTAATCAAAATTATAAAAATAATAACACCAAAAATTTTCCTAATAAGAATTTCTGTGGGAATAAACGTAATTCACAGACCAATTAGAACAATCAAAAGAATAAAGAGTCTGCTAACAGTCACAATAACTACACAAATAACTTTGAACGAAAATAACCCATAAAGTGTTGGGAATGCAGTGGTCCACATTATGCCCTAGTCTATTCCAATCTGAAGAATACTGTCAGCAACATCCACACAATACAGGAGGAGATGACTTTTGGTGATCTAGTGAGGATAATGCCCAAGATCAATGCAACATTAGAGAATTGGCAAGAAGACTATCAAACTTCCATGGTGGAAGTGGAAGGTAAGATAAATGAAATACCCATATCTATTTTAATTATTCCAGGAGCTATTTTAAGCTATATTTCTCCTAACTTGGTAGAAAAGTGTAAACTTCCAGTTGAAAAGTTTGCAAGTTCTTGGTTAGTTCAGTTAGCTATTGGCGCAAAGAGAAAGGTAATTAGCTTTGTAAAGAATTGTGCAATAACTATGGATCAATTTGAAGCTTTTGTTAAGCTCAATGTACTACCTTTAGGTTCATATGATATATTAATTGGTATGGATTGGTTAGAGAAGCATAGGGTGGTCTTGAATTGCTTGGATAAAACCTTTACTTGTATAAATAATGATGGAAAATTAATAAGTGTAAAGGGAATCCCTAGGAAAACAACCATAAGGTAGATTTATGCTCTATAGCTTAAGAGAGATCTTAGGAAAGGTTGTAAGGCTTGTGCCATAATAGTAACCAATGAAGAAAACCTGAACAACATAGATAAATTAAAATTGGAGGATATACCAGTTCTAAAGGAATATTTAGATGTATTTCCAGAAGAAATTATGGGAGTACCTCTGAAATGAAAATTAGATTTTACCATTGAGCTGGTACCTGGTGCAGTGGCCAAGTCAAAATCCCCTTATCGGATGAATATACTCGAATTAAATGAACTTAAGTCACAATTAAAAGGAATTATTGATAAGAATTACATTATACCTAGTGTGTCTCCCTGGGGTGCACTTGTAAGGACGGAACTCTACAACTATGCATAGATTATTGCCAATTAAATAAGATGACTATCAATAACAGATGCCCATTACCTCGCATAGATGATATGCTTGATCAACTACGTGGAGCCACGGTGTTTTCAAAGATTGAATTACGGTCTGGATATCACCAAGTCAGAATTAATGATGAAGACATCTTTAAAACAACTTTTACGACTCGATATGGACATTACGAGTTTGTCATTATGCCATTTGGGCTTACTAACACTCCAGTTGTTTTTATATGTCTAATGAATAATGTAATGCACAAATAATTGGATAAATTTGTGGTCGTATTTATAAACGACATATTAATTTATTCGAAATATAAAGAAGAACATAAAGAACAATTAAAAATTGTCTTGCAAGAGTTACAAGAACATCAACTTTTTGCAAAATTTAGTAAATGCGACTTCTTTAAAGATAAAATCCAGTACTTAGTTCATGTGGTGACTAAAGAAGGAATTTCGGTTGATCCCAGAAAGATAAAGGCAATCGAAGATTGGACAGTCCCAAAAGACGTAACTGATGTCCGATCATTCATGGGGATTACTGGCTATTACCGGAGGTTCATCGAAGGGTTTTCGAGAATTGCAAATACGATAACCTCTTTGCAGAAAAAGGAAAAGAAATTTGATTGGAATCAGAAGTGCGAAGATAGTTTTAAAAAGTTTAAAACCTTATTAACCAGTGAACCAATTTTAAGAATTGTTGACCCTAATAAATATTTTATAGTATGTACTAATGCCTGCAATGACGGTTTAGGTGTATTTTTGACTCAGGAAGGACATGTCATTGCTTATGAGTCTAGGAAATTAAATATTCATGAAAAGAATTGTGCGGCCTATGACTTAGAATTAGATGTTGTCATACATGCTTTAAAAATGTGGCGTCATCATTTAATTGGAAGAAATTTTATCTTAATGATGGATAATAAGGGATTGAAATATCTGTTAGATCAACCTAACCTGAATTCTAGGCAAGCTAGGTGGCTAGCTTTTCTAAGTGAATATGATTTTGAAATTCAACACATCAAAGGAAAGGAGAATAAAGTTGTTGATGCATTAAGTAGAAATGCAAAGCTTAATTTTACAGCAGCTATCAGCACTTATACAATAGATTTGGAAGAACAAATTAAAGTGGGAATAGAACAAGATGAAAATTACCTAAAGTTACAAGCAAAAGCAAAAGAAAATCTAATAGAAAGTCTAAGTATAGGGTACAGCTTGAATAAAAAAGGATTATTACTATATAAGGACAGAATCTATGTACCTAATGTACCTAAGATTAAGTTATTAATTTTAGACGAAATTCATAAAACTCCTTATTTAGGGCATCCGGGTTATCAAAAAACTATAACTATGCTAAGAAAAGATTATTTTTTGCCAAACATGAAGAATGAACTGGCAGAATATATTGCTAGATGCTTTGAATGTCAGCAAGTAAAAATTGAACATCAACATCCAGCTGGGCTACTTCAACCTTTGCCTATCCCTAGCTGGAAATGGGAGATAATTAGCCTTGATTTTGTTACTAGATTGCCTAAAAAACAAAACTTAAATGACTCCATAATGGTATTGGTTGACAAATTGAGTAAAGCAACCCATTTTATACCTGTAAAAACTACTTATAAAGATGCAAATATAGCTAATATTTTCTTTAAACAAATTTTTCGATTGCATGGAATACTGAAGGTCATAATTTCAGACCGTGACCCTAAATTTATAGGTAATTTTTTGAGATCCTTGTTTAAAGGATTAAATACCACATTAAATTTTAGTACCTCTTTCCATCCTCAAACTGATGGTAGACTGAAAGAGTAAATCAGGTACTAGAAGATCTACTTAGAATGTATGTAAAGGATCAACCAGGTAAATGGAAAGATTATTTACACCTGGTAGAATTTGCTTACAATAATCATTATCAAGCTTCAGCTAGGTATATTCCTTTCGAGATTATGTATGGAAGGAAATGTAACACTCCCATCTATTGGAGTAATCCAGTGGACAGGTTAGTATTAGGACATGAATTATTGAAAGAAATGGACGTAATTGTAAAGAAAGTACAAGGTAATCTGAAAATTGCGCAAGATCGACAGAAAAGTCAAGCATACCTTAAACGAACTCCAAAGGAGTTCTAGGTAGGTGAACATGTTTTCATTAAGGTGATACCCAAAAAGAGTTCTTTGAGGTTGGGTAGTTGTGCCAAACTAGCACCTCGATATTGTGTTCATTTTGAAATACTATCCAGGATCAGACAGGTAGCCTATCAGTTAGCTTTACCACCGAATTTAAGAGTTCATAATTTTTTTCACATTTCTGTATTAAAAAAATATGTACATGATGCTACTCATGTTATTAATTGGAATGATGTGCAGGTGGAACCCAAAGGAGATTTTCTGGTGGAATCGGACTGTATCCTTGAGTGGAAGGGGATCTCACTTCAGAACCGCACCATTGGTCATGTGAAGGTGCAATGGAAGCACCTTAGTCCAGAGGAAGCCACGTAGGAATTGGAAAGTCATATGCAAGATGCATATCCAATTCTATTTCAGGTAAATTCTGAGGATCAGGAATAAATAACATCAAGGACGATGTTATGAATTAAGGGGTTGTGTATGTCACATGCCCCAATTTGCAAAAACAATTTAATGTTATTTGAGGAACATTGTGTTAAATTTAATGCTAAGTTGTAATTGATGACCCAGTGGGGTAAAGAATATTTAATGTAATCCAGAATATTTTATTTATAAATAAATAAATGATGAGACAATAACTTAGGGAAGCTGTTAAAAGAGTGTTTATTGCTTAATTGGTGGAGGAGACTGGGTGGAGAGTAAAATGACAAGTGGCAACATCCTCAAACCACCTACAACTATTGTAGGTGCCAACTTTCCTATATTTGTGGTCATGATTCCCCAAGAAAGTGGAATCAGAGCAAGTGGCTCATTAAATGAAAACTGACCCAGAAGACCTAGGCATCTCTATAAAATTTCCCGTTGAAGAGAGCTGAGGCTGCTCATTTTAGAGGGGATCATTTAGGGTGAATGAATTTACTCAATAGAAATTCAATGGAGGGGATTACTGAAGTGTGTTTGAGGGGTTAACTACTAAGAATAAACTTGTTGCAGCTTCTAGGCTGAAGTTCATACTACTGAGAGCAAATTTTAATTACTGGGGTAATTGGACCAGTCAGGTGACAAAGGTATTAAGGTTGTATTCTCCACCCAGTTCTCAGCCAAGAATACCAAGAACAAGCTCAAGGGTCTTGAGGAAGTGTTGTCTGAGCGCTCTCCAGGAGTTTGGTTGGGAGGAACAGCCTCCTTAAGCTGTTATCATCTTGTCATCAACAGGTTCTATTTTATTTGTTTACTGTATTCAATGAAAGAATTCTTAGTTTCTACAACAGGCATCTTAATATTTTTGGGTTTATGAAGGAAGAATATTTGAGTAATTTTAGATTTGGTAAAATTATAGATTATGATAGAGATAGAAATGAATATGTAAAGGATGGAGCATATAGAATTAAAATTCCCAAAACTATATTTTTCCACACCTGACTCAGGTAGTACTCTAGTACAACTGGGTTGTTTAGGTGAATGAGATGATTCTTTTACTTGAATGAGAACAATAACTAGATCTTATTTCATTTGTTTATGAATTTTATAGCAGTATTAAATATTGTCTGTATTTATTTACTTCGGCTAAACTAAACAAAAAAATAGGTATGTAAGAGAACATTACTAATATTATTATAAAGTAATTCTAGTATTAGTATTCTGACAAAATATAGATATTATTTTTTAAACATTTAAACACAAGTAAAGTAAGTAGGTTAGCATCTAAAACCAAGTAAAAAGGAATTTGTAAAACATTTTATAAACATTGAAATTCCAGACACTATGTGTCTTTATCTAAGAACAAAGGATTCTTCTATAATTCTTTTGAAACTACAGATGATAATGAAAGATAACTATATCTTAATTTCCAAGTATGCCGCGTTAAAACCCTAATTATTTCTTAACTAAGAATTAAAAACAAAACTGTAAAAATTGTTTAAGAATTGTTAAATAAACAGAGCTAGCATCAAAGTAATAACTGTAAGTAATACTATCATCCATGATCCTAATTCCAAACAGAGTTAATAGTTCTTTAAGTATAAACAAGGATATTATAAAACTGTAGGGTTATACAGTAATTTAACCCTTAAAAAGCCAAGCTCCAGAATTAAATATCATTTCATAAATAGTGCTTTAAAAATTATTATAATACAGAGTATTAATGAAAACATTACATATGTAAATTATGGAAAAAATAAACTAGTAATAGCTAACCATTCGTAAATATAAAATCCTTATTTAAGGATAGGCTTATAGCCTGTAGAGTCGAAGGGTCGAATCCCAAGCCCGCTATTTAAACTGAGTATGCACAAAAACCTTTTATATTAAATTGTAACAAAATACATTACTGACAAGTGAATTAAAATCCAGTTCACTTTATAACCCCGACTATTTTCAAAGTCTTCTAATTACTAAGTTCACTGTAAAACTAAAGTAACACCATATAGAGGTTGATAAGCATCTATGAGCTCAGAGCTGGGCTCTTTCTAAAAACATAAACAAAAGCATTTACATTGCTTAGACCGTAAGGCTGAAACTTAATATCAAAACCATATTTACATCACGGCTTCAAGAGCCTGTGTTACCCAATACAAAGTATCACGAGGGTTTTTAATTAAAACATGGACATACTTAAAACAAGCTAAAAATCATAACCAAGAGAGAAATGAAGTTGTGTATCCACCCACATGAACCACTTCCAACAACCAAAACCGCATGCAGGAAGAACCCTCGATGGGACCGGGGCTTACCAGATGGAAGCCCATGAAAATATGGATGCATGACCTTGCTTTTCCACCCATAGCCTAGAGCTGGTAGCAGGAGCCCGCAAAACCAAATTTTAAACATCATTAAACTTTGTTTACATAAATGGTAAAAACCCTAGTAAAGTTAATCAATTGTAAAGGGAAGTTGAGGTAGGAAAAGTTTACCTGTGAACTAAAAGTCGAAGCCGAGAAGAAATGGCCACACCAGCTTGATGGCACCGAACCAAAAAGCAAGAACCCTTGAAGCCAACTCTGTGACAGGGACAACAAGGAAATTGACTCAAGTTCACAATGCAAAGCAATGGGTGAGCAGTTACAGAAGTAAGACAATTATAGGCTTCGAGCTACTTGGAGAACCCAACAACCACTCTCACAGTGTATTCTTCACTTATAGGAGAACCCAAACCATAAACCACGATACCAAACTTTCACATTACAACATTGTAGGATAAATGCCCAACAATAAAGGAGGTTGCAGGCCTCTCATGGCCACAAGCTCACAACTCGGCCAGCAAGGAGGAGAACCCTCAGTCCAAAAATGCAAAAGAGTAGGGTTTTGCAATAATATAAGTCAACCAACGAATGGAGGAGGCCCTGTCCATGTGCCCTTCCAAAAATCTCAACAAGTGTGGGTCGAATTCTAATGTCAACGCTGCACAAATGTTTTAAAAACTTATCATTGCCAATAGCTTATAACATATGATTACCAATAATAAAAATCATGCCACCAGTTATAATATACTAGTTTATATGATTGTTAATAATAAAAATCATGCTCTCGATTATATTATTCCATGGAAACTGGTATAGTATTGGATTAAAAACTTATAAGATTTGATTTCCATCATTTCGAGTGCATTATAGTAGTTGTTAGGTAGGTAATAATACCTTAGGATATATGTTAACTCAATTGTTATAACTTAAAAACTATTAGGTTATAAGTTAACATAGTATTATAACTTGAAATAATAATCATATTATGGTTATAATTTGAATACTAAGAACACCACTTGGTTACTAGCTGATCCAAGAAGATATTCATGCTTGCAAACAAGTCAAACAAGTTTGGTATTGTTTTAGAACTAGTAAAAGAAAGTAGGGTATAGATATGATATAGTTTATGATTTTTTGTAAACTGGAAAAGCCTTAAACTTCTCCACACAAAATCTTGATGCTGATAAATGAGGGAGTCTTCGAGAATACTGAAGACTAACATTACTTGGAGAATTTCTCATAAGAAGCTAATCACTCATTGTAAACTTTACAATCGTAAAACATAGGGACATGCTCATGCATAAAGAGAATGAGACTTGAGTATTGAAGTAAAAATAGCTGTGAGATCACTAATCAGTCGAAGTAAACATGAACCAAAACCATGAGCTCTATGCTCACTATGGGAATTTATAAATGACGATGTACTATAAACTTTTAAAAGATAATCATCATACGACTGAAGGAACCTTGGTAAGAACTTTCTCTTTTAAAAATATTGATTATATTATGATGAAAGGCCAATATGGCTTTAATTATAAATACTATCATACATTCAGAACAACGGAAGAAATTTACTTTACCGCCTTGAAGACTAGTAGCTTAAAAAATCCTTTTCTTATACTAGCATCTTAACATGCTAGGAAAGTACTTTTCTCGACCTAATTTAAAATAAACACCTACATGATGTTACACTTACCTACTAAACCTATAAGAACAAGCAGTCCATTTGAGTTCTAGAAGAATGCTAAGTAAGCCCCGATATCAAACAAGATTTCTCACCTACTTGACAAAAGTAAGTGATCAGTATATCTAGAAGCAACTAAATGCAAGTCCTCCTTCTAACTCAGTTGAAAACTAAAGCTGTTAAGTCATTAATAAAATTAACACAGGTGTTTAAGATTACATCCTTTATGTATGGATTTCTTTTATTGAAACAAACTCTTAACTTTTGTTAAACTATTTCATTTTCCGCTAACCGCTAGCAGTTACTAAGTTGCGACTTAAGACATTTTATGTCACTTTAAAAATTTTAATTTTTTACGAAATTTTGGGTTATTACACTTCAAACCAACAAACATGACCTCTTAAAGGAGTATTCGTCTTTAGAACTTCGTATGGTGGGAATTGAGATTTTTTTTTACTAGGTATGGGTATTAGGGATATATGAATAGTTGAGGGATGAAACTTTGGCCTTTTTTCTTAATTCGAGTAATCTTCTAAAGAGCATTTGGAAGAGACATTAGCCTTGTGACACCTACCTCTTCGAATTCAATTGAAATATCCCTTGTCGTCTTCCTTGACTTGTGGCTTACCTTTCCTATCCAATTGTGGGCCTTTCCTTGTCATAATTACCTCTTAGTCTAACTAAAATGTTAGGGAAAGAACAAACACTAAGGAAACAACCCGGTTTGATTTCTTATTGGTAATATCATGAATACTTCAATGACAATTAACCACCACTTCACTCTAGCAACTCAGTCACTCTATTTAAAACTTCTCGTCAAGGTCAAGGAGTTACCAGTTATACATGAACAATCCAACTATTGTGAGGATTGTATCATCGGTAAACATCAAAGGTACAACATCCCACTTCGACATCTCGATCTAAAGAACATTTTGAGATAGTTCATACAGACCTTTGTACACCCATACAAACCCAATCCATAGGAGGTAGCTTTTTATTTTCTAATGTTTATTGATGAAGTTGCATTAGTTGCTGAGAAACAGAAAAAGACAGTTGATTCAAAGCATAGAAGAAACACCAGCAAGCAGTCCAACCAAGAACCCGAAAACCACAAGTTTGAGGGAGATCTATCAGCAGACTCCTATTATTGTTGAGCACCTACAGTATGATATGTTTTCTTCTCAGCCCACATTTTTTGAAGAAGCATTGAAGGATGCATAGTGGGCACAAGCAAATGAAGAATTCAATGAGAATGATGAAGTAGCTTCCATTGATGAGGAACACGAAGATGTGAATGCTTTCCAAAAAGAGCTGAAATATATTGATATTTTTTTGACAAAAAATTTCAGTGTGCAGATAAAGTAGAAACCAAGAAAAACCATATTGAAATAGAAGAAGAAGACTTGCATAGTATGTTTTAGAAGCTAAAGAAGATGTTGAAGAACATCTACTTAGTGTCAAGACACAGAAAAGAAATAAGAAGTAGTTGAAATACACATCAAGGAAGAAAGTAAAGCTACAGATTTTGAATGAAATGTAAGCCTAGCTCAGACATAGACCAACATGCATTTTTTTGCATTGGCAGTGTAAGAAAGTATTGTGCCAGTTGAGATTAAGGGGGTGTGTTAAGAATTGTAATCTCAATGGTCCACTATGGTCAATAGTGCATTAATTAGTTAGTTAGTTGAGCAATTGATTTGGTCACATTACCTAGAATTATTGACCCATGGTATTGGCCCATGATTTTGTTGTGATGTAGTCTTATAAATACTTGTGTTTGTATTGAGAAGGCATTCCATTGCCGAAGCAATCAATATGTCCATTATGTGTTCTACCATCATTTATGCTTCATTGCATTGCTAAACTTTAACAAAAATGCCACTAAATGCCAAATTGTAGACACTAAATCTTGGTTAGAAATGTGATACCAATAATTAGTATTACCAAAAACTACCAAAAAGCTCAAGTTAGATGATATAAAGAGCTAAAAACCCACATAACTAATTTCACAATAGAAAGGATAATACACACTTCAAATTTAAGTAGAGAACACTAATGTCTTGCACAATTCCTCTTTTTCGTACCCATAATAATCACCTATAATCCATATCTTTAGTAGCTATGCAAAACTTGAGGCTCACATTGAATACGTAGTAACCACCGCCTTGTTTCTTGGCCTTTCTACATGCATGCCAACCTTCATTACGCACCCTATACTATTAATTGGATTGAAGATGGTCTTCGTTACCCACCCTATCCTATTAATTGGATTGAAGATGGTCTTGCTTTAATAAATTTTGTTCCCTCTTAACTTCATATTTATTGGCCTTTCTCCATACAATGTAGCTTCATTACCCACCGTATAGTATTAATTACATTGAAGATGGTCTTGATTTAATAAAATATACTTCCTCGTAACTTCATATCAGTGAATTTCAATATGAAAATAAAATAAAATATATTTATACAATTATATTAAATATTTAATTATAACTTAAATAAATATAAATAAAAAAATTCACATTTAAAAAAAAATTGGTTTATAAAATAATTAATTATGACCATCTGCTGCCCGGTCGTTATTGACTGCCATCGCTATGACATGAAACAGTCATGCATTTCTGGCATGCTCGTCGTCTGGTGCATGACGCTCAACGTACAGCCATGGAGCAATAGTGCATTTCTGGCATGGGACAAGCGAGTTTGTCTTGTGCATAAGGCCACAAATTTTATAATAATTTTAGAAGGGATATGATAAAGATAGAAGGAAAGACCATGTGTATTTCTGACATGAGACAAGCTTGTCTTAAAGGCGAGTTTGTCTTGTGGATAAACTTTCCAAACCTTTCTTTGCGTATAAACTTTTCAATTTAGACACTTAAAAAAACATTTTTTTAAGACAATAATAGAGAAGTGAAAACATCATGATAGTATCACATAGGGTTACAACTTTTATAATGATGTCATAAAGGATATGATAAAGATCAAAGAAAAGATAATGTGCATTTTTGACATTGTATATAAGGCTTGCTATTTGTATAGGGCTTGCCATTTGAACACTCGAAAAACTTTTTTTTGAGAGGATAATAATAAAGAAGTGATAGTGTGTATTTTCGACATGTAACAAGTCGAAAAAACCTGTCCGTGAGAGGACAATAATAAAGAAGTGACAATGTGCATTTCTGACATGTCGCAGGCCCATCCAAAAGGCGAGTTTGTCTTGTGCATAAAGCTCTCCATTCATACACTTTGTGTATGAACTTTCCAATCAAGACACTGAAAAAACGTTTCTTTGAGAGGACAATAATAGAGAAGTGAAAACATGATTAGATTGTCACATAGAGACACAACTTTTATATTAATGTCACAAAGAATATGATAAAGATCTAAGGAAAGACAATGTGCATTTTTGACATACAGTAGCCTCATCTTAATGGTGAGTCTATCTTGTGCATAAGGCTTGCCATTTGCATAGGGTTTTCCGTTTGGACACTAGAAAAACCTTTCCTTGAGAGGACAATAATAAAGAAGTGACAATGTGCAATTCTGACCTGTCACAAGCCGGAAAAAGCTTTCCTTGAGAGGACAATAATAAAGAAGCGACAATGTGCATTTTTGACATGTCACAAGCCCATCTTAAAGGCGAGTTTGTCCTGTGCATAAAGCTCTCCATTCATACACGTTTTGTATGAACTTTCCAATTCAGACACTGAAAAAACCTCTCTTTGAGAGGACAATATTAGAGAAGTGAAAACATCATGAGAGTATCACATAGAGCCACGGCTTTTATAATGATGTCACAAAGAATATGATAAAGATCTAAGGAAAGACAATGTGCATTTTTTACATACAACAGCCTCATTTTAATGGAGAGTATGTCTTGTGCATAAGGCTTGCCATTTGCTTAAGGTTTTTCATTTGGACACTGGAAAAAGCTTTCCTTTAGAGGACAAAAATGAATAAGTGATAATGCGCATTTTTGACATGTAACAAGACGAAAAAACCTTTCCTTGAGAGGACAATAATAAATAAGTGACAATGTGCATTTCTAACATGTCACAAGCCCATCTAAAAGGTGAGTTTTTCTTGTGCATAAACCTCTCCATTCATACACTTTGTGTATGAACTTTCCAATTCAAACACTGAAAAATACCTTTCTTTGAGAGGACAATAATAGAGAAGTGAAAACATCATGAGATTATCACATAGAGCCACAACTTTATAATGATGTCACAAATATAATGATAAATATCTAAGGAAAGACAACGTGCATTTTTTACTTACAACAACCTCATCTTAATGGCGAGTCTGTCTTGTGCATAAGGTTTCCCATTTGCATGGGGTTTTCCATTTGGACACTGCAAATACCTTTCCTTGAGAGGACAATGATAAAGAAGTGACAATGTGCATTTCTAACATGTCGCAAGCCTGAAAAACCTTTCCTTGAGAGGACAATAATAAAGAAGTGACAATGTGCATTTATGACATGTCACAAGCCCATCTTAAAGGCGAGTTTGTCTTGTGCATAAAGCTTTCCATTCATACATTGGAAAAACCTTTCCTTGAGAGGACAATAATTGGGCCGAGAGGTGCTCTACAGCCCACTATGAGGGAGATCTTAGGTAACGTTATTTTTATTAATAAAAAATAATTTTTTTAATTATAGGCCAAAATAAATGTTGGCGAGAAAAAACCTAATATGGGGGAGATGTTGTAATCTTCCTACCTAACAAAACAATAAAAAAGTAAAAATGTAATTATCCATAAAAAAATATGGGTGAGGAAAAAAACACAATATGGGGGAGATGTTGTAATGTTTTTACTTAACAAAATAATAAAAAATGTTGGCCTTGCACATGGTTTTAAAACCATGCACATGGATTTTATGCACATGGTTTATGGTTTTAAAACCATGTGCAAGGCCTTCTAAACAACCCATCGTTTTATTGTACATGATTTAGGAGGGCCTTAAAACCATGTGCAAGGCCTCCTAAACAACCCATAGTTTTATTGTACATGGTTTAGGAGGGCCTTGCAAATGGTTTTAAGACCATGTGCAAGGCCTCCTAAACAACCCATGGTTGTAGGAGGGCCTTGGATATGGTTTTAAAACCATGTATGGGGAAATGTTGTAATGTTAGTTCATAACAAAATAAAAAATAACAATAAATATTATATGTGGGCCATAAATAATATTAAATATTATATGTGGACCTTAAATAAAAAGATGTGTCTTTTGGTTTGAATCAAATCAATGGATACCTACGAAAGAGATTTGATCCCTCTGGGCGCTTGATAGAGCCTAGGATTTGGATCTACCCTGGTAGACAAGTGACAACATCATGAGAGTATCTCATAGAGCACAACTTTTATAATAATGTCACAAGGGTTATGATAAAGATCCAAGGAAAGACAATGATATAACTATTCCCTTCCATGGAGAAAGGACAAGACCTAAGAGCTAGAAAAGTGAGAGCATACGTCTCCTAAAAGGAAAGACGTGCTTCTAAAAAGAAACAAAACACGTGCTCTTAACTCATGTTGTACCATGAAGCCCACTCATACTGTAACTTCACATCCCTAGAACTCTTCACATAAGTCAATAACATAACTCTTCGCAGAGGTGACAAGTGACAACATCACGTGAACTCTTCACATCCTGTAAAGTGCTTCCGTACACTATCAAAACTTTATAAATTTTTTTTATGAAGAGAACGATAATAGAGAGGTCAGACCAACCCGCTGCCGAGAACCTTTATTTAAGAGGAGTATAGAACAGAAGTAAGAGCATGAAGCTGCAGAGTATCTCATAGGGTTTCTTAACAGAGTATCGAGCTTAAGTCAAGCAATCCAAGCTCGAACTTGACGTCCATATATAAGATTTGCTCTGAAAATCGCATTCTGTTACTTTCCCTATGAAGACTTTTTCGCAGAATCTGGGCTTGAAGTTTCTGATTTATGGTCAAACTGGATGGATTGGAGGGTTTCTGGGGCAAATATGTGAGAAACAAGGTATTCCATATCAATATGGAAGTGGCAGATTGGAGAATATAGAGCAGCTTCATCTGGACATTATCTCTGTTAATCCATCTCATGTGTTCAATGCTGCTGGTATAACTGGTCGCCCTAATGTTGACTGGTGCGAGTCTCACAAGCTAGAGACCATCCGAAGCAATGTTGTGGGTACACTCAATCTGGCTGGTGTTTGCAAGGATCATGGACTATTAAGCACCCAAAAGATCAATCTGTGGAAGTGCAAATCTCTCTTGACAACTTTTTTTCCTTTTTTTAAAGTGCAATACCTTAAGAGAGGTTTATTTATTTCCGTTTTTATTTATGTATTTTCTTTTTTATTTATTTATTAATATAGGTGTCCATGGTTTTTATTTATACATAGGATAATAAATTTAGAAGGCCCTCTTAAACCATGAACAATAAAATCATGGGTTGTTTAGGATGCCTTGCACATGGTTTTAAAACCATTTGCAAGGGGCTACTAAACCATGTACAATAAAATCATGGGTTGTTCCCCATATCAGTTGTTTGTGTGGCAGACATTGTTTTGGAGGGATAATTAAATTTTTTATTTTTTATTAATAGTTTTAATTTTGTGTAAGTCAACATGTTGGGTATAAAATTTATTATTATTTTATTAGAGCGTCACTTACAAACATGACAACATCTCTCCCATACTGTGCTGGAAAACACCTCACTTCTCTGGGTGCAACAATTATTTCTCACACTCTTGTTTATATTTTCTTTCTCTCAGGTTGAGGAATTTCTAAGGGATTACGATAACGTCTGTAATCTTCGTCTAAGAATGCCAATTTCATCTGACTTGAACAACTCTCGCAATTTCATATATAAAATAGCTCACTATGAAAAGGTGGTGAACATACCAAACAGCATGACTGTTCTGGATGAGTTGTTGCCTTTGTCCATTGAGATGGCGAAACGAAATTGCCGAGGCATATGGAACTTCACAAACCCGGGTGTCATAACTCATAACGAGATCTTGAAGATGTATAGAGATTATTTCGATCGAAACTTCAATTGGACGAATTTTACAGTTGAAGAACAGGCCAAAGTAATTGTTGCTCCTCGATGTAACAACGAACTGGATGCTTCTAAGATGAAGAAAGAGTTCCCCGAGCTTCTATCAATCAGGGATTCCTTATTGAAGTATGTGTTTGATGTCAATCAGAAGCCCAAGCTGCCATGTTGAGCTTCTCTTCCATCTCATGGTTTGGCATTTCTTGGTCTATATGATTAAAGATCCTGGATTAGCATTGGAGCTTCGGGCTCTGCTTTTATTAGATTATTGTTAGGATGCAAATAAGTTCAAATTTAAGATTATTCTTAGTATGCAAGTAAATCTGTGCTTTTAGTAGAGTATTGTTAGGATGCAGATAAGTTCAAATTTAGAATGTATAAGATTATTCCTAGTAGATGTATTATTCATAAATTTTATATGGAGGTTACCTTGGTCGGAGAGCGCATTTTATAATAAGAAATTGCAGTATATTGTTTTCCCAATTGTGGTTCAATATCACAGGCCATTCCTAAAGCAAATGAGCCTATGCCTCCGTAGTGCAAGCCTTTTATTTGGCTTTATCATTTATCCACATGGTCTTTTCGAAAATGTGCTTGAATTGTATTGAGTTTGGGTCACATCAACTTTTAACATGGTTGGATGTTTGGGCCTCTTTTTTTTACTAATTTATTTTTAAAGGTTTTGAACTTACTTATTTTTCTAACCATACCACTCCTTAAGTTAATAAAAAACCAATGAGTTAACAACTAAGTCACCTGGTTCGAATTCATGTTCAAGTTCGACGACTTTGAAGTTCGTAAAAAATTCGCCAATTAAATTTTGATGATAAAATTCGGCATTAAATTCGAAAGGCTATAAAATTAAAAATATATATACATGAATTTTTGTAATACTAGTATTTAGCATTTTTTAGTGATATTAGCATTAGTTTGGTTTTAGTAAAATACTGATATTATTAATAACATATATAATATTAATAAAAATATCTATACATAATATTAATAATAACATGTATAATATTAATAAAAATATATATACATGAAATTTTTTAATATAAGTATTTAGCATTTATTAGTATTATGTTGATATTAGTTTGGTTTTAGTAAAATACTGATATTATATATAATATTAATAATAAAATTAACATAAGTGATACTATTAATTAGGTCTTTTAATATTAATAATGATAAGTCGGCATAAGATTATTAATATTATTATTATAACTAATATATGAACTTAGAAATGAAGCTAAAAACAATAAAATCATTGAATCCAAAATTAAACCCTAGTGCACCAACTGCTACTGTAGGAATTGGACATGCTTTACGGTCTTGTTTTGTTGGGATGAGAAACACACACAAACTGTCGGTCGCCATTGGAGTCGGTTGGTTGAGATTATGCAACACACATGCACACTCATTACCAGTGGACTGTGGAGTCGGCTCGTGGGGAGTCTACGACTCTGCCCTCTTTCTAGTTCACAACAACAGTAAAAGAGCAATGCTACTCACGGACAACGTCGACTCTCTACTCAGTGGCATACTAAATGCATCTAACACATCAACGTTGGCCCTTTGTGCAGTGCGGAATGCTACTCACAATGACCGAGAGAATCAATAGCTTCAGTGATTCACGACGGCTTAACAAGGAGAATACACGATGGCGATTTTGGAATTAAATGCGCCGAACTTAACAAATTAATTCGACAGACTAAAAGATTCGTCGATTTTCGATTTTAAAGGGAAAAAAACGGCGAACCCGGTGACTTAGGTTAACAAGATTTAACTAATTATAAATATTATTATTACCTCAACTAATATTTGTTAAATTTTTATTAATATTTTATGAAATACATAATTTGTTGTTTTAGAAATTATTGATGTGTGCACATTTTTTATGAAATAATTTTAATAATAAAAAACAGGTCCTTTTCATCGTGATCGTACCACTAAAGGAAATATCAAAGATTAAATTTATAGTTATTAAAGAAAATATTATTTAAATTAGTTATTAAACAAAATATTAATTTTTTTTTTAAATTAATCAATTATAGTTTATTCAATTATTTTATTTTTTAAAAATATTTTTTTTAATATATATAAATAATATTAAAAATATATAATAACGTTTGATATAATTTGTTTTTAAATTATTTACTTACACAAAATGACTATATTGATGGATAACTCAAAAATTTTAAATAAATTAATAGATTATTTAAATAAATTTTTAATATATATATATATATATATATATATATATATATATTCTTAGTAAATTTCTTTTTTTTTATATATTTTTAAAGTTAGTACCCAAAAAATGAATGACTTTACACAATGAATATGTAACAAACCCCCATAAACTTGATAATCCAATGAAGCAAATATTTTTGATGTTTTTATCTTTACCTTTTAAGATAAAAAACAATATACATTAATATTAGCATTGGATTTAGGCTTTCACATGATGTTCAAAATATTTTAATGATATTCTCATTTCATCTAACTTATGTAAAAACATAGTATCCACATGCATTCATGATGTTCTTATTCCTATCATTCATACTAGGATGCCTAGTTTATTTTACATGTATATCATGGATTATACATTCAAAGCATGATTATACATACATCCATTATATTTATAAATGCAATGCTTAGTAATATATTGAAATTGTGACTATGCTTATTCCTTTAACAATTTATCATATTTATTTTACATAAACATCATGAGCATTGCATATATGGAACTCAATTTGCTTATAAACTAATTAAACTTCACATTAATTACATAACAATTAAAAACAATTGTTGCGCTATTAGGATCTAGGAAACCATTTCAGCAACATATTAACTATTTATTAAAAATGGTAATGTTGCAATGTGATATTTCCAATGATTATTATCAAATTGCCACAATCCCACATGGTTACATCATTTTATTATAATATCATGTAGACATATTGGTAATTATATGTGTATAATTGCAAGAAATTACATTAAACAACACAGCCATACGAATAGTAAGCATTTAGGTATGTCGCAATACAACATTAATCGTTATGAACATTGCATCCCAACATAACCTTTTATAAATGTTGTGATGTGACAAAAACCAATAAAGAATGGATGAATGTTGTAATCCATCATACCCCTTAATATATGTTTAAATGAAACAAAACCATTTATAACCATCCTAGGTCCAAATCCTAGGCTCTATTAAGCGCTGAGAGGGATCAAAGTTCTCGAGGTGCAAACCTCTCCTCGAATAGCTCCTTGCCTGCAATACATGAGAAGAGGTTTGCACCTTGGGATATTTGATCCCTCTTGGAACTTGATAGAGCCTAGGATTTGGATCTAGGATGGTTCCAGTCATGGGCGACGACACAAAACTGGAGTTTGATCAGCATTGAAAGGAACAAGTTAAGTTGAAAACATAGATACAATTATGAGGATTATCGTAATGTAAGTAATAAGTATTAAGGATTGAGTAAATTGCTAAACTGAAAAATAGAGACAACAATATTGTAAGGATCAAATAAATGAAAATATGGTTCATCGTGATCATTCTCAAGTAAACCCAGCCATATTCCCAGAAACTCAAATTTGATATTTATTAATGCTAGCACAATTGCAACAAACATACCAATGAAATCAAATGCACCATTCTAAGCATACATATGCATAGCTTGGAGTTGTCAGTTTCAGAAGAGATCTCCACCCTTCGAGGCATTCTTTTTATGGCTTTTGCTAGGATTTCCTATACACCCCTGAACAATAAAGGTAGCACAACAATGAAAATACCATATTGAAATTTATCAACACTGCAACCAGAGCGACCCGCTGGATCCCCACAGTGAGATACCTCACTAATATAAAATTGAGAAGAACATAAACAAAAAAATCAATTACTGCACACAATGACAACCGTAGTGTAATGTTCTGAGTTATCAGATAAATCCTGAGTCGATGCAAGAAGGCTTGTGTAATCAAAACGGGTAGGGAGAAAAATGTAACACCCCGGTTTTGACCTCGTTTTGCATTAAATGTATATGATGTATATATTGTAATTAATCGTGGTGTGGAGCTAAAGGATAAAATCCCTACCATGGATTATCATTTTTATGTTTCGACGATTAAATCGATGGTGGTGGTATTGTGTGCTAGCGAGGCACGTTATGAATTTTAAATCATTATGTAAATATGCAATTAATTAAAAACCCACAACTAGTTATGTCAATGCAACAATGATGAGACTGGGGCATGATTCCTAAGGATAATGGGGGGGATATTCAAACCTTTGGGCTAATGGGGAAAAGCCAAATGTCAAAGGGGGAACCCATCAACTGTCAACTACATTTATTGTCTTATTTACCCAGTCATTTATTACTGCCAGAAGTTGGTTGAGTTGATTATTGCATGGGATGGGCAAGGTATGAAAACCTAAATTCGAATTATAGAAGCCGTCAGTTTTTGGGGAATGCATTTTGACTCCTTGGGCAAGTAAAAACCCCAAAACGTATGCCATTCTACCATGCTTTGGAGTTTTTCATGTTTTTCTCACCATTTTTCCTTCATGTGAGCTCCCTTAGGAATTCAGAACTTCCTATGTGTGAAACCATTCACGTTTTTTGTTGTCACCTCATTTTACTCAGGCTGGGATATTGTTTTTGGTGATTATCAGTAGCTGAGTTTCCTTCCCCACAATTTTCATATTTTCCCCACTATTTCTAAGATGGAAATCGTTTTCTAGAAATTCCCAGTGAGGGGAAGATGAGACCCATGATTTTGGGTGTTGTTGAGTCCGTTTTGGACACCTTAGGGCCAAAACATCCCTAGAAATCGAATTGTTATTAGTGGGTTCTTTTACCCATCCTAAAAATTCATTTTTGTTGCCCATACTGTCTTTCTTCAAACCCAGAAATCGTATTGTGTGGTTGGTGCATATTTTGGCTTTGGCTAGCATTGGATTGGGAGTGGAAATGGGGTTTGAGTCTGCTTGATTAACCTAGTGTGTGTAGGAACCTCACAGACATAGCTAGAGGGTTGGCTTTCTTCTTTGCACCCCCTAAATAGCACTAGAAGGGAAGGCATATCCCAAGGGACTATGTAGTAGAGAAGGGAATGCTTCCTTGTGTTAAGTATGTGTGGATGTTTGAGAAGCCAGCTTGATTAACCTAGTGTGTCCAAGAACCTCACAGACATAGATAGTGGGTTGGATTTCTTCTTTGCACCCCCTAAATAGCACTGGAAAGGAAGGCATATCCCGAGGGAGTATGTAGCAGAGAAGGGAATGCTTCCTTGTGTTAAGTATGTGTGGATGTTTTAGAAGGCAGGCTAGTTCTGGTGTAGCTATCCATAATTATTTAGTGAGCCCACTAGCTTAGCAGCCAGCTTTTCCAGCTCCCTGTTAGCCTGATAAACCCAACTGTGTTTGCTTGGCTGAGTTGTGTATCCTTGGCTACATGTGAGTCTGCTAGTTTCCCCTTATTCCTTGTGGAATCATACCTAGCTCGGTGGTGGAAGTGTTGTTGAGTGATTGATGAGCACACTGGCCTATGCTTGGGTGGAATGTTGCAGCGACGTAGCTGGTTGCGGGACAAGCTTATGTTAAAGATAAGTATCTCTTATGTTAAATCTATGCACTTGTATTTGATTTATAAATATGATGAACATGTTAATGTCTTGAATGAAATGTAAATGCTTCCACTATATATTGAATGTTTATCAATCTGCGTAGGTTTTTATTTCATCGCATTTCATATTGTGTTCATGGGGCTTAGTTTACCTAGGAAATTAGCATTATAGTCGCGTCATCTCGCCGGTGGAAGGGTCAGGATGTGACAAAAACAATGTATGTGCTTTCATCTTGACAACAGAGTAGAATAATTGCTTTCATATTATGCCACGACAATCCAATGGGAACTGTAGCACAAAGAAGAATGAAAACTATTCTTTGGAATGTGAGACCTAGAATAGACCATTGTTTTTCTCTGAATGCTTGGCCGCATATGGGTTCCATTCCCATGGCCATCCCATATATGACAGAATATTTTGTTATATTAGTGAAACCCATGTGTAACCTACCTAGAACTAGAAAATAAATATTTTTATTTATTTTGAGAGCACATTATGCTAAAAGTTATTATACGTTTTTATGACCAAGTGGTTAAGGATGACTGTAATTGAATATTTATTTATTTTAAATAATTAAATGGAGAGACACCTATCCAAAGTATACTATTAAAAGAGTGTTCACTTCCCCACTATGAGGAATGAGCAGATGTAGAAGGATAAATGACAAGTGGAAGCACCAACATTTCATTTTCTAGCTATTGTAGGAAGCAAAATCCCTAAAATTGTGGTCATGTTCCGTGAGAGAAGGAACTGAGCAAGTGGCTCATTTAATTTCAAAACTGACCCAAAGACCTAGGCAATATTATAAATACTATAGAATTGAGCAGGAAGCTCATTACATTCTACTCCAACTGAATGATCTTGTGATTGCTGCAAACTGAAAAGTAAGGAACACAAGGAATTCAATGAGGGGATAGCTAAATTGAAATTGTTGAGACTTAAGTATGCTATTGAGTGCTAAGTTGTAGATATTTTTTGTGTGGGTTGTTTCACAGCATCTTAGTCCTAGTGGTTTAGTGAACAGGCTCGAGGGACCTAAGCAAGTAATCTTGGCTACTTTAGGAGATGGTTGGGAGGAACGATCTCCTTTGGGTGGTTGTTTCACTTCTTCATTTTATCCAAGTCCTGAGTTGTTTTTATTATTATTTGTGATTTTATTCTAAATCTGTATTTGAAATTTTATGAATGTTAATGGATTTCTAACTTAGAACAAGCTAAAAGGATCCTTGTTCTGCAGTATTGTTTTATGAAGTATTCCTTGGTTTTACAAAAACTAATGCAATTATATTTAATACAATTTCTTTATCAGTAGATATTTTCCTATTCCAAGTTCATTATTCTATTTTTTTAAAGTGCAATCCTTACAGTCATAATATTATGATAACCTTTGTTACACAATGCATTCTACTCATACAATTTCACTTAATATACTTCTACAACTAATTAAGGTATTAAAATTCCAATTGAGTTCCAAAACCCCACACCTATCTTAATTCGGTCACTAGTTAGTATTTTTATTATATATATTCATTTTTCTAGTTCTTTGTTAGTTGAAGGTGTTTAAGATTAGGGTAAGGAAAACCTCTTTACGGTAGGAAATATTAAGCTATAACTAGGGTTTAAAATAATAAAATAAACTTTATACACGAATCATTTCGATTCCACTAGGTTAGTTAACAAGAGTCCATAGGTTCCACTTCTTTATTTAATAAACATAATACTTGTAATTTTAGTATATACCTAATCTATGCAGTTTGACAGGAAGGATTATACCAAGTATATTACATATATAACTAATATTCATAGTAACTCGAAATATAACTAAGCACTTCTTCTTTTAATCTAGGGTTTTAAATAAATATATAAAAGAATTGAATAACTAAACCTTAACAAAGTTAAAATTGTTTAGTAATCGATAGGTCAGGAGATCAACACCTGTCAAGGACATTTCATCCATAAAAAGGTCTAAAATCTACACACAGGAAAAGGCCGTAAACAATAATATAAACCTTTCATTGATTTATTCAAATCATAGTGGAAACACTTATTTAGAATTTCTAAGTATCATTAATCAACAAAACTAGAGATCAAAACTCATAGGGGCAAGTATGCCGTAAGAAAAACAATCTTTTAGAATCTATTTCCTATTACAATTAACATAAACAATAAAAACATACACTATTATAGAGCTACAATAGTGTTCGAGAAAACACTGGCCTTGTGGCCCTAAATCATAAATTAAAATAAATATAATATAACCCCTTAAGTTTCTTTCTATAAACAGACCTACGACTTTTGTTCACTCAACAATGGTTTCTATTATATAGACATCTACACAGCAGCATCAAAATAGCGACCTCACGTTCCAGTTTCTATTTAAAATAATAGAAATGACAAATAAATCATAATAGAATTGGGTGAGTGCAAGCTAATGAGGGTCACCTTTCACACGTTAGATGCAATAGAAAAATGAAAAATTAGGCATCCCTCAACTTAATTGTATTTTTTGAGATACTTACACAAAATATATTGCTTTGAGTAAAAAATATTAAATGTAGGAAATTGAATCATGTTTCAGAATATATAAGGTTTATGTATTGAAAATGTTTATAACTATGTCAAGTTTCATTTTTTCTAACAGTCACTTTTTATTTTTTAGGCAAATGATAACGTATATGTTTTTGTGGGTGCAGCCTTTGAGGGCCTAAATGGTCCTTTCAGGATACAAAAATTTGCAGGCATGTAGAGAAAATATAGCACTAGTGCAACGGTATTTTTCAAAAATAAAATTAGTAATTTTTATTTATTTTTTATATTTATCTCAGTGATCATTCCTCGAAAATGGTACGTCTTTTGTGGGTGCAGCCTTTGAAGGTCTTAATGAAATAATCATGAAATGGGTTTTTTATAGGATGTAGAGGTCAGTGTCTTCTAGTGCACCATATAATTTATTTTTAAAATGATTAAGAATTGAAAAAGTTATGGAAAAAACACTAACAACATGCTTTTTAACTTAAGGAGTTAGGACACAATAGAAATTGAAAAAAATAGGAAAATATAATATTTTTTAATAAAAATTACATATTTAGAATCTATAGGGAAAATGATGTTTATGTTTGATATTTCGTCAAAAATGATTGTGTGTACCATACTGTAATGAGTGCGTAAACAATGACTTCTTCAGAAATGGGAAGAAATGCCCAATTAGCTATGGTTTATCATATACCATAGCACAGGTTTGGTATTACCGAAGAAAATTCCAAACCATACACATAGGACTATTGGTGACATGCAAGCAAGTGAATTGG
>LPNX011199995.1:36886-56258 GCA_001517045.1 Pseudotsuga menziesii
ATGGGTGCCTCAAATATTCCATTATGGCCTAAGGAATGAACATATTCCCTCAAACATGTCTAAGAGGTCCCATACCTATTGCTCAAAACCACCTAATTCTGCTAACATCCATATTCATAGTCCAAATATACCTATGAGATTACATGTGTGATGTTTTTAGGCATCCTTCGTATCTATGGATGCATAGAATCTTTAGTTAGGACCTAAGGCCATAGTTTCCTCCCTTGACTATGTCCATGGTCTTGAGATGCATACCTAGTGCTCAACAAATGATGATGGAATGCATATCCCGATTAAGATTCAAATGATTCACTTTCAATGTCTTATGTGGCGGTTGGAGGCATCAATTTTGGCCCTAAATGGTGAACAATGTCCTTTAAGTCCTAAGGACCAAGTGTTCCCCCCACCCATGTGAAGGGGCCTAATATCTATACTTATTGCTAAAAAATTTCTAATGGCACTAGTATCCCCATTTCAAGGTAAATGAAACCATGGAAGGATCTATTGAGGTTGTTCAACACATCATTCTTGGCTCTAGATGGATAGAAGAATTTTATAGGGGTTAAGGCCTAGGTTTCCTCCCTTATTATGTCTAAGTTCCTAAGACAGATACATAGTATTAGAAACCCATAACGGTTCCCATATCCCCATTCAAAACAAAACTATCAACGAGAGAGGTCATCTATGGTGATTTAAGGTGTCGTTCATGGACCTTGAGCCCTAAAAGCCGGATTACAACCTAAAATTAAAGCTTTATGTACTAACCATGATTAACACCTTGTCCTCCATATCTAATTCTAAAAAAATCCTAATCATGGCCATATCCCAACTTAAAAGTTGAGGATACCTTCAAGAGATCATGTGTGTTTGTTTGTGGTGTTGTTCTTGGCCCTATATGTCTATAGGGTTCCTTTAGGGCCTAAGGACTAGGTTTTGTCTATCAACTATGTCTACGGATATGTTTCTAGAGCTAAGAGAATTCTAATGTACTGCATATTCTCCCTTGGTTGCAAAATATTAGATGTGAAGGTCCTATATGCAGGTTCGATGCCTTGTTCATGGACCTAAAGCTTTAAAAGATACCTTTAGGACATAATTCTTGAGTTTCCTCCCTCAACCATGGTCAAGGGACTATGACCCATACGTAGTTCTTAAAACCTTCTAATGGTGTCCATATTACAACACAAAGAAAAACTATTCTATTGGGAGGTTAGGCATGGTTGTTTGAGATGGTGTCCTTGATAATGCTAAAATATTACCATAGGTCTTAAGTCTTGATGATGCAAACTATTGTTTTTATTCATTTCCCTAGCCATGCAATAAAACCATTTTTTGTGATTCTCCATAAAGCATGCACTTTTTGCTTCTCTAAAGCGTGTGAGTATTTTGCTTCTTTGAAACACGTACACATATTGCTTTTCCATAATGCATACGCATTTTGCTTCTCCATAACGTGTATGCATTTTGTAACTATAAAACGTGTGCACATTTTGCTTATCCAAACCTACATGTCATATGACATGTCAGCATCGAGCTTAACCAAATCAAGAATTACATAATGTGAGCTCGTTGTGTTTTTTGGTATCATGAGCCTGTTTCCTAAAAGTAGCATTGCATCTAAAAGGTCCCTCAACTTCTTGCACACACCCAACTAAAACAATATATAATTATATCCAAAAGTTAAACCATTGTTTTTACGGGCATTTAAAAGAAGTCGTAGTCAGATCTATATTTTATCCATACAAGACTCTGTGAAGATATTTTGAAGCTTACATATTTTAACAAGTATTACAAATAATCCTCTTCATACTCCATAGCCAAAGGGAGAAAACTATTTAATAAAAATAAAAACAACTAGCATTTTATGCCATAGGTCAAAAACCGTTGAAGGGTTACCATTGTTGTTCATTACAAGAAAACGCAGAGACATAATCCAATTTCCAGAACCATAGAACCCCAAAGCCATGGGTCGTAGAGCCTCAAACCACAATGAGAAAGGAATGCAAGTACAGATATTACCAAAGCCACTACCTTGCTTCCTTCGAAGAAGATAGCCATACCCTTTGCAACCACCGAAGTCGAAACCCTTGCAAACATTGAACTCCTGCAAACAACATTACCAAGGTCAAATACATACATACATACATACATACATACATACATACATACATACATACATACATACATATATCTATATATACATATATATATATATATATATATATATATAGATATCATAGAGACTAATGAAAAAGGAAATGTGAAATATGAATAGCGAAGATATACCTTACTGAAAGCAACATTGGCGACGAGGGATCTCCAAGAAGCCCATAGTTTTAAGCACAAACTACAAACAAATAGAGTAGCTCGAGAAACGTTATCAAGGCCAAGTTTGGCTACTATAAAGCTTGAGGTATCAGGCGCCAAGGAGATGCTGAGAACCTACAAGACATTATCAAAACAAACACCAAGAGTCGAAAGGCCAGAATCTTTGGCTCTTACGCAGAGCCGAGGAAAAAACAATGCTGAGCAAAAGTTGAAAAGGAGACAAGATAAACCATTAGGGTTTATGACATGTCCTTTCTCCCATCGAGCTGGAGTCCGTAAGGCCAACACGTGGTCCTTTAATTTCTAATATGTTGATTTTACCAAAAACCCAAAAACTCTATAGTTTCCAACTCCTCGAATATTGCTTTCCATCACTTTACTTATGAATGTTATAACTTATGTTTTAACCAGTCGCATAGTAGTGGATTAGTTAGGATGTTGTTGCTTTGTGTAGCTACGACACCCTTGTATGCTTAGGCTTAGAAGACTTGGAGATTTCCCCTAGTAAGGCGAGAACCCTTCTTAGCTCACCTACAAGAACTAAATGGTTTATGCTTTAGCTATTTAGCTAAGTAAGACCATGAACCTTTCTTCCTAAAAATCATTATTGTGGCTAACAAATATTAAGAGAAAAATAACCAGTAAATATACTGACGATAAATGTCATCAGTAAACATGACATTCTTGATGACAATAAAATAGTACTTCATTATAACTATAGGTCGCATTATAAAGTTACCATTTGAAGGTATTAGAAAATGGACAAATCACTAAGCACAAGTTTAAGAATAGTATGGCATCATTTACTTTACATTTTATAGATATACCTCCAACTTTAATTTTTTTTTTTGAACAAAATTTGGAGGTGTTAAATGTGGTATCAGAGTGAGTATCCAAACACTAGACTTGATTGGCTCACTCGCATGCAAACAAGAGACAAAATATATTGATCATTTTTTAAAACTATTTATCTACATAAATATAAAATTGTATTTTGCAGGAAATGGAAGGAGTTGAAGTATTTGTTGAAGATGGATCCCATCACAATAATCCAGATAACATTTGTGTGGAATTAAATAATCAACCCTCAAAACTAATTCAAATAGTGAAAGATTTAAAGGTTGAATTACAAACTATAAAATAAGACAACGAAATAATTTTAAGAGCTTAGGGGGAACTAAATCAGATATTACTAGACAAAATACACAACCGAGACAAAGATAAAAGAAAGGAGTATGAAACTTTTTCTAGAACAGTATCCTACAAATGCAAGGGTTAGAAATTAAAATTTTATGATAGAGAAAGTAAATCTTCTTCAAGATTTAAAGTAAGGCCGCACAAAGGAAAGTATAAATACACTACTGAAATTAGTGCAAGCGATCGTAGTCCTAGAAAGAGGAAGTATAAACTTAAATTAAAATTTTCTGATAGTGAAAGTAAATATTATTTAAGAGTTAAAGTAAGGTCGCACAAAGGAAAGTATAAATACACTAGTGAAAGTAGTGAAAGTGATCGTAGTCCTAGAAAGAGGAAGTATAAACCTTATGAAGATATCTCAGGAGAATTTTAGAAGATAAAACCCCCCATGTTTAATGAGGAAGTGGAAGAAGGTGAAGAAGCCAAGGCTTGGTTATCGGGTATGAAAAATTACTTTCAGATATATAGCTACGATAGATTGAAATCCCGGATGGCTATCTACAACCTAACTGGAAAGGATGACATCTGGTGGTAGGACATAAAAAGAGTTAAAAACCTTAAAGAAAAATATTTAACCTAGAGAGTCTTTAAAAAATATTTTAAAAGTTAATTCTTATTTGAACAATATTATGAAGAAGGAGATAAAGAGTTTTATGAACTTAAACTAGGTTCAATGTCAATTAAAGAGTTAAGTAGTAAATTCCTAAGTTTACTAAGATATGTACCATTTATAATTGATGAAAATTCCTAAAATACAGAGGTTTCTAAGTTGTGTTCCCACTAGCTTCAAGGACATAATTGAATTTGATAATCCAAAGACCCTTGAAGAGGCAATGAGAAAACCTAAATTATGTTATGAACAAAGTAAAAAGAGAGAACGCATACCTAACTTGAAGAATAAGAGAGAAAGTAACTTTGATAAAAAAAGAAAAGGTTTTAAGCCTAATAAAAGCTTCGGAAATAATTCTGGGAGTTTATCTAAGAATAATTATCAACATATTTTAAAGGTAAAACACATCAAAACATTACAGCACCAAAAGGAATAGACATGCCTAATAATTATGTTAAGAACAATGAATATAAGGAACCTGTAAAGTGTTGGGAATGGCAAGGACCTCATTCTGAAAAGTATTGTCTGAATAGAAAAGGGAAATTCAACAATGTGCATACAATGTAGGAGGAATAAATGATTGGTGACATAGAAAATGAAATGCCCAGAATCAATGCAGCCTTGGAGAACCGACAGGATGATCATCAAACCTCCATGGTGGAAGTGCACGGTATGATACGAAACAAACATGTTTATGTTCTGATTGACCTAGGTGCTAGTTTAAGTTATTTGTCACCTAGCATAGCAGAAAAATGCAATTTATCATTGAAAAAGTTTGAAAAGTCTTGGTTGATTTAGTTAGCTACAGGAACCAAAATGAAAGGATTTAATTTTGTTGAAAGCCATGAAATGTTTATGAGTCAGTTTAAAACTGAAGTAAATTTGAATGTATTACTGTTAGGGTATAATGGTGTTTTAATAGGCATTGGTTGGTTGGAAAGACATAAAGTAGTTCTAAATTGTTTTGAGAAAACATTTACGTGTTTAAATGGTAAAGGATAAAGAATTATAGTCAAAGGGATACCTAGGAAAGTTTCTGTTAGACAAGTCTTAACATTACAAATGAAAAAGGATGTAAGGAAAGGTTGTAAAGTCTTTGCTATACATATAATAAGCAGCGAACACATGGATAAAGAAGATAAAATGAAATTTGATGATATTCCAATCTTACAAAATTTCCTAGATGTTTAGCTGGAAGAAATTCTAGGATTACCTCCAAAGAGAGATCTGGATTTTACTATTGAGTTAGTACCAAGAGTTGTACCTAATTCGAAGGATCCTTATCGAATGAACATATTAAAAATTAATGAATTAAAACTTCAACTACAAGAACTGATAAACAAGAAGTATATAAGACCAAGTGTATCCCCTTGGGGAGCACCTATCCTATTAGTTAAAAAGAAATATGGTACACTGTGTTTATGTATAGAGTTCTATCAAATAAACAAAATGATAATTAAAAATAGATATCCTTTGCCCCGCATCGATGATTCGTTTTCTCAGATATGCGGAGCGATGATATTTTCAAAGATATAATTGAAATCTGGATATCATCAAGTTAGAATGTGCTTAATGAACAATGTATTAAGTAAATAATTAGATAAATTTGTAGTTGTCTTCATAGATTACATACTAATTTACTAAAAAATTAAAGAAGAACATGATGAACACTTGCAGATAATATTACAAGTTGTGGGAGACCATACACTGTATGCTAAGTTTAGTAAATGTGAATTCTTCAAAGATAAGATATAGTATTTAGGTCACGTGATATCCAAGGAAGGAATATCAGTGGACCCAGATAAGATAAAAGCAATAATTGAATGGAATGTTCCCAAATATGTAAGAGATATATGATCATTCATGGGAATTATGGGTTATTATAGGAAATTCATAGAAGTACTTTGAAAGATCGCACATCCCATAACATCCTTGCAGAAAAAGGGAAAAATATTTGTCTGGGATAAAAAGTGTGAAGAAAGTTTTAATAAACTAAAAGAATTATTAACTATGACACCTATACTAGAAATAGTAGATCTAGACAAAGATTTTGTTGTGTGCACATAATCTTGCAATGAAGGTTTTGGTGTATTACTAACACAAGAAGGTCACGTAATTGCTTATGAATCACAGAAGCTAAAAACACATGAAAGGAATTATGCAGAGCTAGTTGCCATAATTCATGCTCTGAAAATGTGGCACCATCATCTAATTGGTAAAATATTTTTGTTAATGTCTAATAACATAAGTTTGAAATATTGTTTGATCAACAAAATCTGAATGCAAGGCAAGATAGATGGTTAGCCTCCTTAGTGAATATGATTTTGAGATCAAACACATTAAATGAAAGAAAAACAAAGTGGGTGATGCCTTAAGAATGAATGAAATAATGAATTTTATAGCTTCCATTATCAATTATAAAACAAAATTAGATGATAAATTAGAAGAAGGGATAAAAATGGACCATGAATACCAAAATCTAAGAGAAAAAGTAAGTAAGAATGAATATGAAAATGTAAAAACAAATTATAGTTTAAATGAAAAAGGATTAATGATGTATAAAACTAGACTTTATGTACCTAATATACCAGAAATTAAGTTGTTGATATTAAATGAAGTACATAAAAGTCCTTATTCCTGACACCCGAGTTATCAGAAGATGATAACAATATTAAAAAAAGAGTAGTATTGGCTTGATATGAAGAACGGAGTTGATGAATATATAGCTAGGTGTATAGAATTTCATCATGTTAAAGTTGAACGTCATCACCCAACAAGTCTTTTGTAACCACTGCCAATTTCAAATTGAAAATGAGAAGTTATTAGTCTTGATTTTATAACTAGACTACCTAAAAATAAGAAACAAAATGATTCTATAATGGTAGTGGTAGACAAACTAAGCAAGGAAGAATATTTTATACCTATTAAAACAACTCATAAGGCTGCTAATATTGCTGATATATTTATGAAATAAATTTTTCAGTTGCACGGAATTCTGAAGGGAATAATTTCTGACAGAGATCCTAAGTTTACCGGTAATTTTTTAAAGTCATTATTTAAACAACTAGATATTAAATTGAATTTTAGTACTTCTTATGATACACAAATGGATGGACAAACACAAAGAGTCAATCAAGTTCTACAAGACATGTTATGAAAGTTTGTTAAAGACTATCCCAAGAAATAGGAAGATTATTTGCACTTAGTTGAATTTGCGTATAATAATAATTATCAAGATTCAACTAAGCTTAGGACCTGACTTGTTAAAATAATTGGAACTAACAGTGAAACATGTACAAAGAAATTTGAAAACTGCTCAGGATAGACCAAAGATTCATGGCGACCTTAAGAGAACTCAGAAATAATTCCAAGTAGGTGAGCATGTATTTGTTAAGGTAAAACCCAGAAAAAGGTCCTTTAAGTTGGGGATTTGTGCTAAATTAGCACCCAAGTATTGTGGATCATTCGAAATATTGGAAAGAGTTGGACCAGTGGCATATCAGTTAGCTTTGCCACCTAATCTTATAATACGTAATGCATTTCATATTTCCATATTGAAAAAGTATGTGCACAATGCTACTCATGTGATCGACTGAAATGTTATTTGGGTAGAACCCGAAGGATATTTTCTGGTGGAAATGGACTATATTCTCAATAGGATGGAAAATTTTCTCTGAAATTGCACCATTCGATAGGTAGTGCAATGGAAACACCTCACTCAAAATGAAGAAACCTGGGAATTGGAGTGTCATATGCGGGAGGCATATCCAAATTTGTTCCAGAAGCAGAATAAACTTAAGCACCATCAAGGATGATATTAAACTCAAGGGGGATGTTTGTAACCTACCTAGAACCGAATTTTTTTTTTATTCTGAGAGAACATTATGCTAAAAGTTATTTTATTTTTTTATGACCAAGTGGTGAAGGATAACTGTAATTGGATATTTAATTATTTTAAATAATTAAATGGAGATACACCTATCCAAAGGAGACTGTTGAAAGAGTTTTCACTGACCCACTAGAAGGAATGAGTGTCATAGAAGGCTAAATGACAAGTGGCAGCACTATCATTTCATTTTCAAGTTGTTACCGGAAAAAAAATACATGGAATTGTGTTCATGTTCCCTGAGAGGAGGAACTGAGCAGGTGGATCATTTAATTCCAAAATTTACCCAAATACCTAGAAAATATTATAAATACCATCGAATTGAGTAGAAGTTTCATTTCTTTCTATTCCAAGTGAATGACCTTGTGATTGCTGCAAACTGAAAATTTAGGCACACAAGGAATTTGATGAGGGGATAGCTAAAGTGAAATTGCTGAGAGTTAAATCTTCTATTGAGTGCTAAATTGGAGATATTTCCAGTGTGGGTTATTTCACAGCATCTCCATTATAGTGGGTTAGTGAATAGGCTCGGGGGTCCTAATCAAGTAATCTTGGATGATTCAGGAGACGGTTGGGAGGAACGGTCTCCTTTGGGTGGTTGTTCTCCTTCTACAGTTTATCTAGGTTTTAAGTTGTTTTATTTATTATCTCTGATTTTATTCTAAATATGTGTTGGAAAGTTTATGAATGTTAAGGGATTTCTAACTTACAACAAGCTAAAATGATTCTTGTTCTGCATTATTGTTTTATGAAGTATGCTTTGGTCTTACAAAAACTGATGGAATTATATTTTATTCAATTGCTTTATCAATAGATATTTTCCTATTCCAAGTCCATTATTGTATTTGTTTTTTTAAGTCCAATCCTTATAGTCATCATTTTAGGATAACCTTTGTCAAACAACACATTCTACTAATACAGTTTCACTTAATATACTTCTACAACTGATTAAGGTATTAAAATTCCAACTCATTTAAAAAACCCCCATGAGTTGACACCTATCTTAATCCGGTCACTAGTTAGTATTTTTATTAGATATATTCACTTTTTTAGTTCTCTGTTAGTGGAAGGAATGTTTAGTATTAGGGTAAGGAAAAAATCTTTAGAGATGAAAAGCTTAAACTACAACTAGGGTTTAAAAGAACAAATAAACTTTACAAAGGAATCATTTCGATTCCACTACGTTAATTAACAAGAGTCCATAGATTCCACTTATTTATTTCATAAATAAAATACTTATAATTTTAGGATAGAACTAATCTCTATTGATTGGAAGGAAGTATTATTGTAATGTCCCCAAAAATTGAAAATAAAAAAATTTATAGGCTAGTAAAAACTACCTAAATGGAACATTATTACTCTTGCAGAATATAAGTACCCTACTTGTACTGCTATCTATGCGTAAGCTGTCCTTTTATTGAGTCATTTACTTTCGCTTATTTATTATTAGTATATTTTACTTACAAGGTCATAAGTCTATTTATTAAATTATTCTCTTATTTGACATTACTGTCGATGTGTTAATTATTTGCATAGAACCTTGTTTACTTCAGCGCATGTTTACTTTGTTATTTATTAAGTTCTAATTTGACTTTGTTTGTGGGAACAAAGTGAGCAGAGTGGTGGGACTCGTTCTTCCATGACGGTCTGAGAGGTAAAGTATTACTTGACATGCAACCTTACTTAGTTCAATCGAACTAAGGAACCTCTTTTACCCTATATGTAGATTATTCCTAGCGGCGGAGTTTTGAAGAGTGCTTAAACAAATTGGTTAAAAGTATACCTATTGTTCATCATTATACTTCATTACATACTCTTATTAGCAAGGTGAAATTACTCCTCTCATTATTTTATTAACGTGGTTAAAATGCCTATATCGTATTTATTCCATAATGTAATCATACTTTAGTTTAATTAATGATAAGTATTAACATTTCTCTTAATTTTCTTTATAGGTTATATTTTGGAAATGAATTCGACTTGGAGTTTATTAAAACTAGGGTGCTTACCATGACATATCCCATATGCCATGGTTTTCTAAGCACTTAAGCTTAGGAAAAAAAACCCATGTTTAAACTTAAGAGTTAGGTGATACAAGTCTTATGTTATGACTTAGACTTAGCACATACTATACATGGTCTATGCCTTTATATGAAATCTTGTAATAATATAAGTTCTTCGTTTAAGCTTTTGGGGTGGAGAATATAACCTATGGTGGAACCATATGATAACAAGGTTTAATCTTTTTCATGGATTGTGATAACACAATAGTTGTAATGGAGTTTGAACTATGGAGAAGGGGGTTTTGCATTTTGATAATGGTTACCAGCTATGCCATTAATGCTCCTTGGGTTTCGTGGCCATCCCAAGCTTAGTCTTGGCTCATGAAGCATTTGGAATTTCATTTGGGTTTGAGGAGGGATGCGGTCTTAGCTCTGTGTTGAGAAGGAGGAAACAATCACAACGATGAAGGTAATCTTTGTTTTAGTTTTGAGTCTGCACTACGTTGGGTTCATGGCTGAGTCATTGCAAATTTCTCAACCTTGTCATGTTGCCATGTTTGTAGGTGATAGAGGAGGTGAGGAAGGCTAACTCATGTTTTCACTACCATCTCAAGACTGATACTAAGTGGCCACGTTAAGCCTGCTATGGAAGATTTATGCTTGCCACCTCTCAACCCTTTAGGTAGAGCTAAGTTTCAACTTGATGCTTGGTTGGTGTCTTAGCTGTAGCATTTTTTATTTCGCCTTCGGGCTTAAGATTACAGATTTGGGTTTTTTAATGTTGAGGTGTTAAGACATGAATCGAATCTTAGGCCATTTGGCTCTGTGTAATTAATCATGGTTATGTAAATCGTTATTTTGGTTTGGGACTTTTAGCCATGGGCTGCACCATTGCTTGCAATGGTGACATATCCCATTGGAACGCTTGTGTAAGATTCAAACTCGGTCTTTAAAGGAGACAGTGTATCAGACTTTATAATCTCTATATAAATAGATATATGTATTGTTTCTATATGTATGATGGCAATGGTTAATTTTAGATACTATGTATACGATTTCCTTATGCATTTTTATTAAGGCACTGTATGTAAATGGAGTTGGGGTTTGTAGGAGGAATTTTCCTAAATGGATGCTTTGTTTAATGCTGTTAAATAGCTTGGATTTTGTAAATAATTTGACACCGTGGGTAAATTCCATGCCGTAAATGGCATGAGCCTTTCCAATAGTGCTGCGATAGCTTGTATATTATTTTGTTTATGGTTATCGGTTCTTATGTAAATTGTACTATGGGAAGCCATGGGTTGGAAAACCACGATGACCAATGCTTACTGTAGGTTTATAGTTAATGGACTATCTATTTAAATTGATCTTGGTCAAGGTTGTGTTGTGGCTAGGGTCTTACGACCACGCTGTTAGCACATGCATTGCTTATTACATAGTATTTGATGTATTTATAAATTGCAGCCCGCATACATCAGATGTATAGCATGGCCTGTGTAAAGATATAAACGATGGATTTAAAAGGTTGATTCCTGTGCATTAGGGAATGTTGTGGATTTTATTTTTTTTAAGAACTAGTAGTATGGTTATACGATTTGGATTTTTGTTTAAGTATATTTTACTATGGTTGTTATCACTGCTTTTTCCTTGGTTCTAAACATCCATGGGATTTGATGTCGTGACCTCTATTGGCATAAAAGATGTTTAATTATTAGTTTTTTAATTTATGTAATGGATGTGCATATTAATTAGAAGGGAAAGAGTAATTCTTATGAGATGTGATCATAATAGTTTAATTAGTATTGTGGATTTTTATATGTGTGAGCAAAGTTTAGATATGGGACCGCATGGATGGTCATGATGCCTCCTCTGTTCATTTAATTCTTATGATGTTTATTTAAATGTAAATGTTTTAATATTAGTTTATATTTAATAAGGCAAACCTTAAAAGGTCTTTAATGACTTATTAACTTTGCTTTATTTATAATATGTTCTTTAGTTTATTTAAAAGTAATTAGTAGAATAGCTTATAACACTATTTAAAGGACCATATATATATATAATATACATAGTTATCTTGTACTTCTGAACTAGTTTTCTTTTGAAAAAATCTAAGGTAAGCCTCTGCTGACAAATGAAATATGCCAGCAACGTAATAAAGCCTAAAGAACAAATATATACTTAACTGGAAATAAAAACCTAGTTTATAGTAAACATAATCCAAGTATTGAAATAGTACAGAAAAACAAACTTAAAGGTACAAACTCTGGTAATATACAAAATATGATAAAAATTGCACTCTAAGGTTAATAATTAAGAAATGAAAACCCTAGCAGATTCTAATAAAAAAATCAATCACATAGGGTTAGGAAAGGTATTGAAATCATTTACCTAGCATAACCAGCAATAAATCCAAAATTAACATAGACAACCTAGGGCTTCATACCTGTAATTGAAGCTCTATTAATGGCTGAACCTGCACACTCGAATAACCAACATTAACAATTCAACACAGATTTGACCTCTGTTTGATGACCAAATCACTTGGGAACTACCACCTTCCACCCAACCATGACCCAGAACCGTTCCTGGTTTAAATCTGGATCCTCCCGATCTGGACTCCAACATGCAAGTAGCTTAGAGCTCCTAGGGTAGTGTTTCCTAAATGGTATTCACTTCTAGATCAATTCTCCTTTTCCTTGTAGGAAACATTTCTCCAAGAAATCACTTGAGAGAAGAATAATAATTTCCCAAATAAAAATCAAAACCCTAAGCCCTTCCTTGGCTTGAGTCTTTATAGACAGACTTTTCAGTCAAAGGGACAATTAAATCAAGAAACCTTGGTTTCTTGATTTAACCCTTTTCAATTACTTTGGGTAGTTATTAATATTTGAACTTAGAAACTTTCTACTAGCTCCTAGTTGGACTTTCATAGACATTATACTATTTATTAATCTTTAATAATAAATAATAATTGATGGAGCTTCTCTTCTTTCTTTTATTTATTTAAATTATTAATATATTTAATTCTTTATACATACCATGTATAAAGTACATAATAATATAACACTTTGTTAACATTTGTCTTTGGGAATCATATACCATGATCCCTAGATTTAATGACACTTCTTCATTAAGGTCAAGTAGGTAGATAGTTTAGGTCTACTAGGCTAGGTAGCTCTAAACATCCTTGCATGTTGTATTTCCCTCATATAACGTGGTAGCTCTTCATTAATTTGATGAGGATACAAAAATTCAAAGTTTCATTTAATCACTTATAAATAAGTATGAGGATATCAATATTTTTCTCGAGTCATTTTCACTTGGAAGTTATTAAATTCTTTTTAGTAACCCCTAGCACTTACCAGATCCCATACTCAACGCTTTATTAGGGAGTTACAATTTAGTGCAATTCCAGAGCTCCTCACTCAACATAGGTGCTAGGATGTACTTGTCTGATACACCTAGGGATACAATGGCCAGGGATCTGATGCTATGGAGCTTATGCTCAACATCAACATGGAAGGATCTAGGGCTTACTCCCAACACATCCAATTATCTTTTCATGTGTTCTAGGCCTTCTTTCTAAACACAAAGGTAAGTACTCATGTGATCCAAATATTCTCGCTCAACACAAATCATCAATCACTCAAGCGCTCCAGAGCTCCTCACTCAACAAAAATCATCTCATCAATCATGTGCCTGAGGTTCCACGCACAAAACAAACAAGCATATACATATATCATCAATAATTGGCTTACGCCCAATATATAAAACAAATCATCATGTTCATATGCAGTGGGGTCTTTGACCCAATATAAAAAAAATAAAACATCAATATAATCATCATAATCAATAAGCACATGCATATAAGTGTTAGGTCCAAAATTCGGGATATGACAATTATACAGAGTATATTCCATATATAACTATTATTCATAGTAATACTACAATACAACAAAAATGATTAATTTCAAACTACAACTCGAAATCTAACTAAACAGTTCTTCTTTTAATCTAGGATTTTAAATAAATATATAAAAGAATTCAATAACTAAAACTTAATAAAGTTAAAATTGTTTAGTAATTGATAAGTCACAAGATGAACACCTTTCAAGGCCATTTCAACCAAAACAAAGGTCTAAAACTACACACAGGAAAAGTCCATAAACAATAATATAAACCTTTCATCAATTTCTTCACATCATGGTGGAAACACTTATTTATAATTTCTAAGTACCATTAATCAACAAAACTATAGATTGAAACTCATACGGGCAAGTTTGTTGTAAGAAAAACAATATCTTACAATTAGTTTCCTATTACAGTTAAAACAAAGGATTTCCAACTCATAAACTAAAAGAAATAGTAAAAACATAAACTATGACAGAGCTACAATATTGTGCAAGAAAACAGTGGCCTTGTGACCATAAATCATAAGTTAAAATAAAGATAATATATCCCTTTAAGTCTATGTCTATAAACAACCTTGTGACTTATGTTCACTCAGCAATGGTTGCTGTAACACCTCGGTTTTGACCCCATTTGCATTAAAATGTATATGATGTATATATTGTAATTAATCGTGGTATGGAGCTAAAGGCAAAATCCCCACCATAGATTTAGCGTTTAATGTTCCGGCGATTAAAATCATTGTTGATGGTATATCATGATATCCGACACATTATAATTTTGGAATCATATAAATATGCATTTTAAATTAAAATAAACCCCAACCAACTATGTCAATGCAACCAAAATGAAAAGGGCATGATTTTCCTAAGGATAGGGAGGGAAATTATTTAACCCTTAGGGCCAATGGGGAAAAGCCAAGTGTCATTTGTTAAACCCATTTAGTTGTCACCCACTCTTTTGACTTACTCACCTTTCCTTGTCTCATTCAACTACAAAATTAAATACTACGGGGTTGGTTGGGGATAGTGATTGCATGGGAGGTGGTGTGTGGCAGGACTGTCAGTCTTTTCCCACATGCACACTCCTCTAGGAGTTTCATTCACCCTCACGTGTGAAGGAGGAGGGACCACAACCCCCATTCTTCAATTTTCACTCACGCGGAGAGCTGGGAGAGCCATTTTTGGGCATTCACAATTTTCCCTATGGGTGTGGCCTTACCCTCACGAGTTGGCTATGTGGAGTTCTCATTCACAATTTTGGACCCTAAATTTTTTCCCCATCATCCTACAGCCACGTTGGGCTCTCTCTATCAAATGGATGGAAGTTTTTGTATGTGTAAATCTCATTTTTGTATGTTGTTGTACGTAGCTACCTTAGTGATTTTGTGGTTCTGTGTATACGAATTCCATCTCCATGCTGAGAGTCTATTGAGTCTGATTTCCCCTTCCAATTTTGGGCTTTGTCTTTCCCGTTGCTTTAGTGGTGAGATCATGGTTGTTTTTTTCCCCATGTGTGTGGGTTGTTGCTGAGTTTTTTTGGCCACGTTAAGTCCAAGAACAACTCTGAGATCGTTTTGCTCAGTCGGAGCTATGTATCACCATTTTGGCTACCGTAATGTTTCCTTATTATTCCCTAGAGCTATGAATTGCTCGATTTTGCTGTGTATGCAGTGGTTGGTATTTGGATTATATTGGAGTGGGAATTAAGGCTTGGTATACTTAATAAACCTGGTGTGTTAGGGAGCCTTATAGACAGAGCTAGAGGGTTGGATTTCTTCTCCACACCCCCTGAATAGCACTGGAAGGGAAGTCAGGGCCTGAGGGACTGATTCCTTGTGTTGGGTGTGTGTGGGTGTCCTATAAGTCAGGATAGTTTTGGTGTAGGTGTCCTTTAGCTCTTGAGTGAGCCCACAAGCTTAGCAGTCAGCTTTTCCGAGCTCCTTGATGGCATGATAAACCCAATTGTGTTGGCTTGGATGAGTTGTGTATCTTTGGCTATGTGTGAGACTACTTAGTTTCCTTATTCCTTGGGGAATCATGCCCAGCTGGGTGGTGGAAGTGTTGTTGAGAAATTAAGGAGCAAACTGTCCTATGGTTGGGTGGAACATTGCAGCGACATAGCTGGTTGCGGGGAGCTTCATTCAAAGATAAGTATTCTTGTCTATTTCATCTATGCAATTGTATTTACTATTTAATGAATTACAATGAACATGCTGAATTCTTGAATGTATGGTTTTGCTTCCACTGAATGGTAATGATGTATCCATGTTTTAGTTTCAAATCATTTCAATTTTTATGTACATGTTCATGGGGCTAGTTGCCTGGATAGATGATGGTATGGTAGTGTCCTCTTCACCGGTCAGAGGTTCAGGGACATTACAGTTGCTATTATATATACATCTACACAACATCATCAGCATAGTGGACTCATGAGCCATTTTCTATTTAAAATAATAGACATGACAGATAAATCATAATAGAACGAAAACAATATATAATTATATCTAGAAGTTAAACCATTGCTTTTACAGGAATTTAAAAGAAGTCGTAGGAAGAGATATATTTTCTCCATACAAGAATATGTGAAGATCTCTTAAACCCTACAACTTTTAACAACTATTACAAACAATCATCTTTAGACTCCACAGTTGAAGGAAGCAAAATCTTTATTAAAAATAAAAACATCTAGCATTTTATACGGTAGGTTGAAAACCACTGAACGATTACCATTATTGTTCATTACAAGAAAACACAGAGAAGGACTCTAATTTATAGAACCATAGAACTCCATAGCCATAGTTCATAGAGCCTCAAACCACAATGAGTAAGGAATGCAGGTATAGGTCTTACTAGAGCCACGACCTTGATTCCTTCGAAGAAGATGGCCATACTCTTTGCAACCACCGTAGTTGAAACCCTTGCAAACACTGAACTCCTACAAACAACATTACCAAGGTAAAATATATATCATAGAGACCAATGAAAATGGAAATGTGAAATATCTGAATAGAGAAGACATACCTTACTGAAAGCAACAATGGCGACGAGGGCTCTCCAAGAAACCCGCAGTTTTAAACACAGACTCCAAACAAACAGAATAGATAGAGAAAAGTTATCAATGCCAAGGTTGGTCACTATAAATATTGAGGTATCAGGAACCAAGGAGAGGCCGAGAGCCTACAAGACATTATCAAAACCAACACTGAGAGTTGAAAGGCTAGAAGCTTTGTCTCTTATGCAGAGTCAAGGAAAAAACAATTGTGAGAAAAATCTGAAAAGAAGACAAGATAAACCATTAGGGTTTATGACACGACCTTGATTCCATCCAGCTGGAGGCCGTAAGGCCAACGCATGGTCCTTTAAATGCCAAGATGTTGATTTTACCAAAAACCCAAAAACTCTATAGTTTCCAACTTCTCAAATATTTCTTGCCATCACTTTACCTTATGAATGTTATAACTTAAGTTTTAACCAAGCGCATAGTAGTGGTTTAGTTAGGATGTTGTTCCTTTATGTAGCTAGGGCCCCCTTGTATGATTAGGTTTAGAAAACTTGGAGGTGGCCCCTAGTAAGGCGAGAACCCTTCTTAGATCACCTGCAAGAAGTAAATGGTTTATGATTTAGCTATTTAGCTAAGTAATACCATGGACCTTTCTTCCTAAACATCATTATTGTAGCTAACAAATATTAAGATAAAAATAACCAGTGTATACACCAATGATAAATCTCATAAGTAAACATGACGTTCTTGACGACAAGTAAAATAATACTTCATTATAATTACAGGTCACATTATAAAGTTACCATTTGAAGGAATTAGAGAATGCACAAAGCACTAAGCACAAGTTTAAGAATAGTATGCATCATTTACTTTACATTTTACAAATATACCTCCAGCTTTATTTCTATTTTTTTTTAATTTACAAAATTCGGAGATGTTACACCATGGAAAGTGAGCCTCTCACTAGCTCCAACTGTCTAAGGGAATCCATAAACAACATTGAAACCATGCCTCTAAAGTAGAGAAGCAATCCCATCACTACCATTGGACCTGCAATTCTTCCCAACATTGCCACTTCCTTTGATACCTGCAAGGATAAAGGGATGGAAAATCAAAATTTTTCTTTAAATTGTAGATTCTAAATTCCTCCAAAAAATATAAGAAAGCATGCAAATCAAAATACAATATTCTGGGTCACCTCATGAAGTGTTGGCCTGTTCTTTAGCTTGTTGGAATTACCATTAGATTCGTCATCTTTGGATTCATAACAGTTCTCCCCTTGCTTATCATGTAGCAAATTCATTTATGAGGAAATATAGCAGCGTTCTTCAATGCCTAGATACGTTTCATCATGGTGGAAGACATTGATATGCTCTTCACCATTTTCACTTAATCCAAACATGGTTAGAAATTCGGTCATCCAGTGAAAGAGACTTGTATACAGTTACTTTGTAAGTCTAATCCCCACACAACGATGAAGCTAATCACCTTCCTCTTCTCGGTTATAAAGAAGATTACGTAAATGAGAAAATCTAGCATCTGGGACTTGGGGGAATCTAGAAAGGTCTCCAGATCATTATCAAATTTGAATGGGCACTCCCAATCTTATGTTGAAAGAACACTTAAAATTACGTGAAAGAGTAAGATTATTTAGACTTGGGAATCAAAAAGGACAAATTTGAATGGAAACTTCATTTTTTTAATGAAAAAGTTGAATGGACAATTAAAATTAAGTTAAAAAAGAATATATACCCTTGACCTTCAGAGGATTTGAAAAAAACATTATTTATTTTTTTCTCTATTTAAATTATTTAAATATTAAACTTTTTACACTACGTCCATGGAATAATAGCTACACTAAAAATTATGCAATGATAAAACACCATACACTGAAATCTATGCAAGTATAAAATTCAATATATTTTCTAAAAAAATATTAGGTGATCTAGGAGAATTGAGCATTGGACCTCACACCCATTATCCCAACACCCTTACCACTATGCCACAACTAATTCTTATTATACATAGTAAACAACGTATATATAAACTTTGATAATATTTTTATTTATATACATATAAAATTTAAATTATATTTTAATTTTAATTTAAATATTTTCAAAATAAATCATTAAAAAGATTAATTCTAGTTTAAATTTAAATTATATTTTAACACATGCCTTCAAATGATTGAATGCAAATTCTTTTCTGATTTTGAAGCTATTTTACTATAAAATTAAAAAAAATTAAAAATAAAAAATAAATTCATATTTAGATAATCTTAATTCTTATAATAATGATTTACCATGAATTGTAAATAATGAAAAAGGCATTCACTATAATTTTGTGCAAATATTCATTTGCAGAAACCATTTTTCACTAACAAACTTCATATGATTGATAATTTCAAAAATTTCAAATCAATATATAATTTTT
>LPNX011199995.1:56370-121663 GCA_001517045.1 Pseudotsuga menziesii
ACCTCTCTAATTTCGAGTTCTATGTCAAAAACAAGTTACTACATATTTGTTTTTAACATTCTAACAGGGTGAAGTTATGGGGAAAGAAGCCCAACAAGAAACACATGAAAGAAAATGCTAAAAATTGATGAAATATAATTAACGTAGGCCTTCAAATGATTGAATGTTATTGCATCTTCTTTTTTAACATTCTAACATTAAAATTGAAAAAAAACTAAAATATTTTTTTATTAATAAAATTGAAATATAATTGAAATTTTAACAGAATAAAGTTATGAGGAAAGAAGCAAAGTACGAAGAAAGAAGCCCAACAAGAAACACATGAAAGAAAATGAGAAAAAATGATGTAGAAAATATGTAAATATAATTAATCGTCGATGTTCAAATGATTGAATGTAAATTAATTTCTGATTTTGAAGCTATTTTATTATAAAATTTTCATATTTAGATAAGCTTAATTCTTATAATAATGGTTTGTCGTGAATTGTAAATAATTAAAAAGGGATTCACTATAATTTTGTGCAAATATTCATTTGTAGAAACCATATATTTTCACTATAGTCATCATTTTACTTTTAATTTTAATTAATGGCCAACACATTATATTTATTACTTTTTACTTTTTAGAAGTAAAAAGTAATGTTACAACATCTCCCTAATACTCGACAAACGTTACAACATCTCCATCATAATCAACAATATTACTTATAGCCAACATTTACAAGAGGAACATTACAACATCTCCATCATAATCGACAATATTATGTATAGACAACATTTACAAGAGGAACGTTACATGAGGAACATTACAAGAGGAATGCTATAAGATCTCCCCCATACTAGGCTATAGAGTGTGTCTCGACGCAAAAATAACTAAACCCAAGCCTTCAAAAACCTTGCAACAAAGCTCATAATTCGACAAAATTCATGAAATAATACAACCATAATACAATATAACCATAAAGGAATGTCACAAGCCACCATAAGTGCCAATGAACATCGTAATCCAGGATAACCCTTCATCAATTTCAGAATGAAAAGAAATAAACACGAATGTAGCAAACATAACTAAACCCAACCCTTGCAAAACCTTAATTTTATTAATGTTATAATCCAAGAAAATACAATTTATAAACATAACCATAATGGAACGTGACCATCGATGAAAGTCATGAACCAATACAATCCTTCACAAATGTCATAATACAACATAACCCTTGATGCATGTCAGAGTCCAACAAAACCAATCCAAATGAATCTCATAATCTGACAAAGCGAGTTAACAAACATAACCATGCCAAACTTTCCCAATGCAAAATGGACCTTCATGAATGTCGTAACACAAGATAAAACTTGATGTATGTCGAAATACAAAAAAAATCATTGCAAACATAAGTTAACCGTGCTATTGCAAAACCTTACAACCCAACAATATTCATGATCGATGTTAACAATAATACAACAAACCCATGGATAAATTGCGCATTCCGAGATAACCCTTCATCAATTTCGGAATGCAAACAAAAGGAATTTAGCAAACATAACTAAACCCAACCCTTGCAAAACCTTATAATTAATGTCATAATTCAAGAAAAGAAATTTATAAACATAACCATAATGAAACATGACCATCGATGAAATTCAGCATCCAATATAAGCCTTCATAAATGTTGTAATTCAACATAATAAACTAACTTAACTCTTGACATATTCCAGAATGGAATACAACAAATCCAAATATAACTAAAACCAATTGCTATAGGACAATTTAATGAATCACATAATTTAACAAAAATCTAGCAAACAACATTATCATATTGCAACATGGCCATGGAGCAACGTTGCAATTCAACTTGACGCTCGCTGGCTGTGATAATCCAACATACCACTTAATAAATTAAATAAATGGTGTACTTATTACATTACTTTTAATGTCATAATGCAACCAACCAAATTAACGAACATAACAATAATAAAACATATTCATAGAGAAATGGTGCAATCGAACATAACCCTCATTGAACATTGTCATCAAATATGTCAAAATGGAATAAACAATTCAAAAAATGAATACACATATTCCTTGTGCAACGTTATAATGAATCACATAATGTGACAAAAACCCATTACGAAACATAATCATTATGCAACATGCCGATGGATTAATGTTGCAATCCAACTTAACATAACAATAATGCAACATGACCATGGACTATTGTCACAATCCAGCTTAACAGTTAATGAAATTTGTAATCTGACATAAAAAAAATTTGATGAGCATTACAGATATGAAACTAATTTCATATTAATTACATAACAAATAAACAACTTTTGTACTATTAGAATTTAATAAAACCTTTCAACAACATATTAAATTTTGATTAAAAATGCTAAGGTTGCAGTGTGACATTTCCAAGGAAAGTTATCAAATTCCCACAATCCCACATGGTTATGTTATGTTATTATATCATCGTGGCTATTTTTCTTTTAATATATGTATAATTGCGACAAATTATCTTAAGCAACACAACCATACTAAATTGTAACCATTCAGGTATGTTGCAATCCAACATAAACCATCATGAACATTGCATCCCAACATAACAAGTTATAATTGTGACAATGTGACAAAAACCAGTAAAATATGGTTGAAATATGTAATTTATCATAACCCTTGATGAATGTTTAAATTATACAAAACCATTTATAAAATTAACTAAACCCAACTCTTGCAAAACCTTACAACAAATCTCACACATTAATAAAAATCATGAAATAACAAAACCATAATACAACATAACCATGAAGGAATTTCACAAGCCACCATAAGCGCCAATGAACATCATAAGACAACATAACAGTAGGATCTAGGAGCCAAGGAGCTCCTTGCAATTCGATTTTACTCACAAACCTACAAAAACAATAGTATAAAAGATGAAATTAACACATATAAATGTAGTCTATAACACAGTTTATGACTGTGCAACATGTAAATATGTCTAGATCAGCTTTATATTACATTAGGGACAAATTTTTAGCCTTTGTAGGCCATATGGATGCATACATGTGTCAGAATATGATTTGACCTCATACCCCCTCTAGGTGGACTAATGAGCTCCCTAACCATCCCAAACGATCATGAATGCTAGTGTGAACATGGCTAGAGCATGTTGGAACATAAATGAGGGCAATATAGTCACAGTTGAGAACATGGGTGAGTGGGAGTGGCTCAAGAATGCAATAAATGCCCAAGGAGAGTAAAAAAACACCAAATACATGGACTAGCTCCCATGGTCAAACATATTCCCTGATTTAAGGGATGGGGAACGCACTAAGACTGAATTGTCATCAATGAGGGAACCTGGACTATCATAATGATCAAACTAGAGCACCCCAACTGCAGTAAATGATTCCAAAACACACAATATACTAATAGCAAAGGTTCAAATATTCATCAAACTGGCTGCAAATGTGTCTTTGTAGTTTATGCCTCCTTTTCGTGAGAGGCCTCGTGCTACAAATATTTCCCTGTATGATGTTTCCATCTACTGCATGATGGAACTATGAACTTATCTTCATGTATCGATACTACATCTTAGACATCATTCTTTTTGAACTCGTCTTCCCTTTCTTCTTCGTTACTTCTTCATAGCTTGAAGGTTCTACATCAATGATGTCGTTGCATTCATCATATTATTCTTTATCTTGAACTGTCGTCACTTGTTCTTCGGAACAAGTCTCATCCTTCTTTGCTTGTAGGTGATTGTACACGATCTTTCCTACAAGTCAAATGCATTTGTATGGTTAGAAACATTTCATAAGAAATATTCATACTGGAAAATTCTTATGCATAAATATATATATATGATCATGCAACTACTTTAGCCAATACAACATCCATCCATATCTCACAGAAACGTTCTATATGCCTTCCAACTCTACCAGGACAACATTGAGATTGTGGAATAATCCAATATGTCAGCGAAGAGGTTTCATTGTAGATAAGTAGCAATGGAGATTTGTATAGCACCATGAGCTACTTACCCATCACATGTGCATATTAGTAGTATACTTTCATTAATGCAAATATCCTATCATGCATAATACATCAACTGAATATAAACAAATGCATAACAAAACAATATCATGAAATGACAATTGAATACTTATCTTTATTTGTTTAGTGGGTAGACTCCTTCTTGAGCCTTCAGCTTCATCGTCTTCTTTATTCATGATGGTATTGTTTCTTATCCAAATGCTAGGATGGATAAGAGGTTCTTCAAGAGTTGAGTCCTTTGTATTCCTCAGGGATCTTCTTTGGATGGTGAGAGCTTGATCTTTTGTTGCTCCCATATTCTCTTCTCTTCTTATGAGTCAACCTTCTTCTTCTTCCTAGAGTCTACTGAAATTAATCACTCCCTTCTGGCACACATTCCTTGAATTAATGAATTCATGATCTTGGGAGGCCATTCAATATGGCTATCACTACTACTGCATTCTCCATTTCTTCTTCTACCGCTTCAAGTTGTTCTGCATTCTAGATCTTCACATTCTTCAACTGTTTTCTCAAAGCCATATTTTGATTTATGTTTTTATATTCAAATAGCTTGATCAAGAAATCAAACATCTTTGGTGTCTTTAGGGAAGACACTTGCGGTACAATTTGATCTGTGATTGAATCAGCAATGATCTTCTTGGTCTTGACCAAGTTCTTCCTGTGTAAGGCTTTGAGCCTCATCTCCCTCTGGAACTGGAACCTCTCTACTTATGTAGGTTTCCAATTCATTTCTTCAGAGAAATCATATACTTCCATGCTTGGAAGTTGTCAACTTCCCCAAGCTTGTCATCAAGATGATGCAATATATCCCTTTGAAATGAGAACCTTAAATGAAAATAGCAAAAGATTAGATCTTACCGATTTGAGGTGTCCATCTTGGTTCCAGAGCTAGCTGATCTAGGGTTTGTCAGAGAAAACCCTAAGTTTCAAAACTTGGAATATTTCATATATGATTATATAGAAATATAGATCTCTTCAAATGGAGTTGTCTAATGTACTTATTTTCTGAAAACAGTGGAGGGAAGCTTTCAGAACAGGAAGCCCTAGTTTTCCCATTTCTCCTGCATAAATGTCGGTTACTGTTTCTTCGGTATCTCTGAAATTATTGCTCCTCTGTGTTTGAAATTTCGAATTGAGGTAAGTTCACATGTACTAGATCCAACACCATTTATTTCATCAGGATTTGGTTCACCAATTGGGACTTATGAGCATTTTCCCATGGTGACCTGTTATAGGACTGTTCAGATCAATGAAGTTGTATAGAATGCCACATGTCACTGGTTCATCTTCTGAGTCTGAAACTTGGAATACAGAAATTAAAGTCCATTTCCATTCTGAAAAATATTTAGGAATTTCATTTGGACATTTGTAGCCCAAGATATAGTAATTCTCCCCAGGTGTCCTGTTTAGGGATGAATTCTGGAAGAGGCTGGAACCCTAACTTGGAGGGATCATATCTCCCATAATATAGTGAATATGAGGTGGAATTTTGGATACAGTGTAAATCAGGATGTTTTCTATGGCCTCTGAAAATTTAGCTTTTGAGACTTCTCCAATCTATAGATATATCGAATGTACCAAAACTTAGCAATTTTAGTATTTTAGGGTTTTTTTCCAACTCGAGGTCAAACTAGGGTTTGTCTTTCCTGGAGTTTCAACCAACCAAAAAACTTGATCTATGTCTCTAAACTTTGGTTTTTATGAGGAGAGCAATCCTATGCCAGGCTCACTCAAAAATTCATCTTCTACAAGAAGCCCTAATTTCCCGCACCAAAACTGAAAATGCTTGGAATCGAATTATGCTTCGATAGAAAGATGCACCCTTCAATGGAGATTCAGCCTAGCATAATTTTGCTGATGGATTGTGGAGAGAGACCCAAAAATAAGAATCCCTAGCTTATGTAGCTGCACAATGTCGTCTTCTCAGGTTAGCTTTGATACCATGTTAGATTTTTATCATTCAAGCTAGCTCTGATACCATGTTATATTTTTTCCCATGTTAGAGAATAAAATGCACAACAATAAAACACAAGATACAAGAGACACAAATAATTTTCCCCGGGGAAACCATAAAGGAGAAAACCGCACAACTTCCTCAAAGATAGAATCAGTACCAAAATATAAAATCCCAAAACAGTAAGATGATCTCCACAGCTTCTGTCTTTCTCTCTCTCTCACTAAGAAAGATTCTTCTCTCTCACTCATGCACCCTAATGAGTGAGTGTGTGTATGTAAAATAGAGAGGCTCACTCTCTATTTATATTCTTTCATTCACTTGAAGCGCACTCCAACATGTCGTCCTCACTTAACAATTACTTACTAGAGCCGACATCTCTAGGAGTGTCTAATAACCCTAGTGCCCCACAACTTGTGGGGACTTTGCCCTCTGCTCAACAAGGAGGGTTAACCTTGACTTAGATGGTGGGGATATTTCCTTGACTTATAATGACTCACCTAGGGTTTACTTCACTAGGATAGTCTAATAACCCTATGGCACCATAACTATGGGGACTTTAACCCTTGACCAATAGGAGGGATACCCACAATGACTTGACATGACTTTCACATTATAGAAACTTCCCGATCGGAACATTGGGGAATGACATGACTCAAATACATCCTGGAATAAATTCCAGGTTACAATACATAAGAAATACTGATGAATACATTCCAAAGTTACAATTACATCAACACTCCCTCTTAACTAGGAAGGTATTCTCTAGATACAAATTATCAGCACAATTCTTCTTTTTTCTATCATCTGGATCATCATTGAGTTCTTTTCATCTTCATCTCCAAGTCATATTTATCTGGATCTGGATCATCACTCGATCTGGATCATCATCACTAGATCTAGATCATCACTGGATCTGGATAATCTCTGGATCTAGATCATCACTTGATCTACATCATCACTCGATCTAGATCATCACTCGATCTAGATCATCACAAGACATCATCATTGGATCTGGATCATCACTTGATATGGATCACCACTGGACATCATCACTGGATCTGGATCATCACTCAATCTAGATCGCCACTGGGTCATCATCACTAGATCTGGATCATATCTCGATTTGGATCATCACTGCTGGATCTAAATCATTACTCGATCTGGATCATATTGGAGACATCATAACTGGATCTGGATCATAGCTTGATCTCTATCATCACTAATTCATCATCATATGTGCTATCTCATTATTCTCCTCATCACAGGAAGTTCTATAAAGCCAATCCTTTTTCATGTTGGGTGTAGGCCTAGCTCTGTGTAGGTCTTAGGTAGCCCTTACATCTGACCTACTCATCAGAATGGCCAGCACTCACATCTGACCTAATATTCAGAAAGGTGGTATCCCTTACATCTAATCATGTAGGACCTAATCCTACAGCCACATCAGAATGGCCAGCACTCACATATGACCTACTTGTCAGAAAGGCAGTATCCCTTACATCTATGTAGGAGCTCATACTACATCAGAATGGCCAACACTCACATCTAACCTACTCGTAAGAAAGGCATGCACTCACATCTGACCTGGTAGGAACCAAATCCTACACCCTCATCAGAATGGCCCTCAGTTATAAACTAAGCTACCTAGTAACGGACAAGGTGCCTCCACTCTCCTAGAGAGTGGAAATATCCCTTACATCTGACCTACTCATTAGAATGGCCAGCACTCACATCTGACATGGGAGGAACCTAATCCTTTAGCCATGATAGAATGGCTCAACCCTTATATCTAACTTGCTCATCATAATGGCTCTTTCTGTCTCAGACTGAGCATTCCTGGTAACTGACCAGGTACCTCCATTCCCAGAATGTTAGTTTCCCTAACATCTGTCCTACTCGACAGAATTTCCAGCACTCACATCTGACATGGAAGGAACCAATCCTCTCACCATGATAGAATGGCTCAGCCCTTATATCTGACCAACTTATTAGAATGTATATGGATATCAGCACTCATATCTAACATGGAATGAACCAATCCTCTCACCATGAAAAAATGGCTCAGCCCTTACATCTGACCATGGAAGGAACCAATCCTCTCACCATGTCAGAATGGATATGGAACTCATCACTTTCACTTGGAGGAAACCTCTATCTAGAGAACACCAAGCTTCTCCCTGAAGTACTCTTATCCAATGTCTTTGTCAATACATCAGCTATCTTTTCCTCCGTTGCAACATACTGGAGCTTCATTGCTCCCCTCTGCACCATGTCCTTGATATAGTGATACTTGATCTTGATATGTTTCAACTTGTCACAGAACACTGAATTCTCTGACAACTTCATGCAACTCTGGTTGTCACGATGTGTACAAGTAGCATTCAACTGGAGATCAAATATATCAGACAGTAGCTTCCTCATCCATACTACCTCACAACTAGCTAAACAAGCTACACCATACCCTACTTCAGCTGTACTTAGCGCCATGCAAAACTCCATCCTGCCAAACTGAGATAACACACTTGATCCCATACTCAACTGTACCCTTCAGGTACCTCACTACATGATTTTCAACCATCGGGTGAACATGTCTCAATGTGTTCACAACAAAGAAAATATCCGGTCTCGTATTAGTTAGGTACATCAAGGAACCAATCATATGACGATACATCATAGTATCAACCATCTCTGATGAAGCAAAACTCAATAACTTCAAGTTTGATGCCATAGGTGTGGTCATGCAGTCCATCATCCTAAACCTCTTCAAGATATCTACTGCATACTTTTTTTGTCCACACCTCTGTTCCTAGAAAATAGTGCATATACACATAACAGGAGCATCACTGGTCTTCTGCCTTCAACCTTGAAGCAAAGGTTGGAATCTACTTTACTCTAAGTAAAGCCTAAAGTCATCAGTAATCTATCCATCCTATTGTACCATGTCGAACCTTAGGATCTTCTGTAGTCACTCCCTATATCTTTCATGTTCTATGCACTAAAACATTCTGAACCAGAGTGACAAGTAGCTTTCTCTGCTATTAGTATCCATCTAAGATCATTGGATACCAAGATCCTCTATATTGAACTTTTTTGAAAGTTCTTCTTACATCCATCTGTGAGCTTGTCATCCTTTATCAACCTTGTAGCAAAGGTTCATATCTTCATCAAACTGGTTGCAAATGTGTCTTTGTAGTTTATGCCTTCTTTTCATGAGAGGCCTTGTGCTACGAATCTTTCCCTGTATGATGTTTCCATCTACTGCATGATGGAACTACAAACTTCTATTCATGTATCGATACTACATCCTAGACATCATTCTTCTTGAACTGGTCTTCCATTTATTCTTGGTTACTTCTTCATATCTTGAAGGTTCTGCATCAATGATGTCATGACATTCATCATATTATTCTTTATCTTGAACTATCGTCGCTTGTTCTTCGGAACAAGTCTCATCCTTCTTTGCTTGTAGGTGATTATACGCGATATTTCCTACAAGTCAAATGCATTTCTATGGTTAGAAACATTTCATAAGAAATATTCATACTAGAAAATTCTTATGCACATATATATATATATATATATATATATATGATCATGCAACTACGTTAGCCAATACAACACCCATCCATATCTCATAGAAACTTTCTAGATGCCTTCCATCGCTACCAGGACAACATTGAGATTGTGCACTAATCCAATATGTTAGCAGAGAGGTTTCATTCTAGATAAGTAGCAATGGATATTTGTATAGCACCATGAGCTACTTACCCATCGCATGCATATTAGTAGTATAATGTCATTAATGCAAACATCCTATCATGCATAATACATCAACTAAATATAAACAAATGCATAACAAAACAATATCATGAAATGACAATTGAATACTTATCTTTATTTGTTTAGTGGGTAGAATCCTTCTTGAGCCTTCAGCTTCATCATCTTCTTTATTCATGATAGTATCATTTCTTATCCAAATGCTAGGATGGATAAGAGTTTCTTCAAGAGTTGAGTCCTTTGTATTCCTCGTCGCTTGAGTGATATTCTTTGGATGGTGAGAGCTTGATATTTTGTTGCTCCCATCTTCTCTTCTCTTCTTATGAGTCGAGTTTATTCCTCTTCCCAGAGTCTACTGAAAGTAATCACTCCCTTCTGGCACACATTCCTTGCATGAATGAATTCATGATCCTGGGAGGCCATTCAAGATGGCTATCACTACTTCTGCATTCTCCATTTCTTCTTCTACTACTTCAAGTTGTTCTTCCTTATGGATCTTCACATTCTTCAACTGTTTTCTCAAAGGCATCTTCTGATTTATGTTCTTATATTCAAATATCTTGATCAAGGAATCAAACATATTTGGTGTCTTTAGGTAAGAAACTTGTGGTGCAAGTTGATTCATGATTGAATCACCAATGATCTTCTTGCTCTTCACCAAGTTCTTCTTGTTTAAGGCTTTGAGCCTCATCCCCCTATGGAGCTGGAACCTCTCTACTTAGGTAGTTTTCCAATTCATTTCTTTAGAGAGATAATATACTTCCATGCTTGGAAGTTTTTAAATTCCCCAAGATTTTCATCAAGTTGATGTGATAGATCCCTTTGAAATGAGAACCTCAAATGAAAATAACAAAAGATTAGATCTTACCGATTTGAGGTGTCTGTCCTAGTTCCAGAGCTAGATGATCTAGGGTTTGTCAAAGAAACCCTAATTTTAAAAACTTGGAATATTTTAGATATGATTGGATAGAAATATATATATCTTTGAATGGATCTGTCCAATGTACTCATTTTCTGAAAACAGTGGAGGGAAGCTCCCAGAATAGGAAGCCCTAGTTTTCCAATTTCTCCTGTAGAAATGTCTGTTACTGTTTATGTGGTATCGCCGAAATTAATACTCCTCTATGTATGCAATTTAACAATATGGTAACTTCAAATGTGCTTGATCCAAAACCATATATTTCATTAGGATTGGTTTCACCAATTGGGACTTATGATCATTTTCCCAAGGTGACCTGTTACAGGACTGTTCAAAACAGCGAAGTTGTATGGACTACCACATGTCACTGGTTCATCTTCTAAGTTTGAAACTCAGACCAAAGAAAGAAAATTATGTTGCATTTCTGGAACATCGTTAGGAATTTCATTTGGACCTCTATATCCCAAGATATAGCAATTCTCCCCAGGTGTCCTGTTTAGGGATGAATTCATGAAGAGGCTGGAACCCTAACTTGGAGGGATCATATCTCCTTAAATATAATGAATCTGAGGCTGAATTATGGATATAGTGTAAATTGTGATTTTATATTCATCCTTTGAAATTTTCCTCTTTTGAGACGTTGCCAATCTCGAGATATATCGAATGTACCAAAACTTAGCAGTTTTAGTATTTTAGGATTTTTTTCCAACTCGGGGTCAAACTAGGGTTTGTCTTTCTTGGATTTTCACTCAACCAAAAAACTCGATATAGGTCTCTAAACTTATTTTTCGATGAGGAGAGAAATCCTATTCCAGGCTCACTCAAAAATTCCTCTTTTTCAAGAAGCACTAATTTCCCGCACCAAAACTAAAAATGCTCGGAATCGAATTCCGCTTCGGCAGAAAGATGCGCCCTTCAATGGAGAGTTAGCATAGCATACTTGTGTTGATGGATTGTGGAGAGATACCCAAAAATAAGAATCCCCAGCTTCTGTAGATGCACAATATCTTCTTCTTAGGTTAGCTCTGATACCATGTTAGATTTTTATCATTCAAGCTAGCATTATGATCTTAGGATCTTTAACTGGGAGAATAACATGCACAACAATAAAACATAAGAGACAAGAGACACAAATAATTTTCCTTGGGGAAACCATAAAGGAGAAAACCCCACAACTTCCTCAGAGATAGAATCAACACCAAAATAGAAAATCCCAAAACAGTAAGATGATCTCCATAGCTTATGTCTCTCTCTCTCTCTCTCTCGCTGAGATAGATTCTTCTCTCTCACTCATGCGCCCCAATGAGTGAGTGTGTGTATGTAAAATAGAGAGGCTCACTCTCTATTTATATTCTTTCGTTCACTTAAAGCACACTCCAACATGTCGGCCTCACTTAACAATTACTTAATAGAGCCGACATCTCTATGAGTGTCTAATAAACCTAGTGCCCCACAACTTGTGGGGACTTTTCCCTCTACTCAAGAAATAGGGTTACCCTTGACTTAGATGGTGGGGACTATTTCCCTGACTTATCATGACTCACCTAGGGTCAACTTCACTAGGATATTCTAATAACCCTAGGATCCCATAACTGTGGGGAATTTAACCCTTGACCAATAGGAGGGTTACCCACAATGACTTGACATGACTTTCACATTATAGAAACTTCCCGATCAGAACATCGAGGCATGGCATGACTCAAATACATCCTAGAATAAATATCGGGTTGCAATACATAAGAAATATGGATGAATACATTCGGAAGTTACAATTACATCAACATTCTCTTGATTGACGAACAAATGGGACCATGTGCAAGCATGAAGAAATAAACAAAAGTGGACTTTCTATCAATTGAATCTCCAACCTAGTCATAATCATTAAATATAACTAGTTCTAATGGAGAACCAACAATAAAGTGTACCTTGAAGTGTTTGGTTCATTGGACATAATGCAATATCCTTTTGGAATCCTTCCAATGGATATCATGATTTTGCTACATATATATATATATATATAACACCTACATCATATTCTAAATAATGTCGAGAGTGTGTAAGATACAACAAACTCTTAACGAGTTGTATGTACCACAAGTTGTCCACAAATGGAGATGCACCAAAATCACCTATTTTTATTCTTGAAAGGAATGGGAACTTGGTATCCTTACATTCAACCAATTTGAAATTCAATAATAGGTCTACATCATACTTTGGTTGGATTACCTTGATCCTTGCTTCATATTGCTCAATCTCTAATCCAGGAAATTGCCTCAACAATCCAAGGTCATTCATGGAGAATTCACTGTCCAGTGCAGATACTTGTAATCAAAAGGTCATCAACATACGATAATATGAACTAAAATAAGTCACCAAAATTCTGCAAATACACTTTGGGATCATATTTACATCTTTCAAAGCCAAACGATAGCATAAAATTGTCCATCTTGGCATACCAAGCCCTGGGGGCTTGCTTGAGGCCATAGAGAGACTTATTTAACATGAATACAAGTGAAGGATCATGAATGAAACCTTTAGGCTGCTGCATATATATATCCTCATGAATTCCACCATGAATAAAATCACTCTTCACATCCATGTGGTGAACCTCCCAGCGCTTAGATGCAACAATGGCTAAAACTAGCTTGATAGAGTCCATCTTTGCAACCATTACAAATGTATATGTATAGTCGACTCCTTGGACTTGAGAGAATCCTTTAGCAACCAACATAGCCTTATAATTGATATTTTTACCATTGTCATCCACTTTGTTTCTATATACCCACTTTCATTGTACTAGTTTCCTCTTGGAGGGTAAGGGAACCAATTCCCAAATCTCATTGTCTTGCAATGACTTGAACTCTTCTTGCATGGTTGTTGTTGATATTAGGTCAAGTGATGCTTCCTGATATGTATAAGGATCATATCAAACCATTATGAAGAATATATCAACAAGATTCAATTCACAAGTAGAATAGGAATTGGGAAATTAAGATCTACTCTCCCTAGAGTCTAGTGGACCACCAGAAAGGTCCCCAACTGTTTTAATGGTTTTCTTATCCCACTTGGGAGGAATGGGTGAGTCATGATTTGAATGAATTTAATCATAATAATCATAAATATAAGAATCATAAAATTCATAGAAGGATTCATCACTTACATCATCATAGAGTGGAGGATGTGAGCATTCCCCTTGAGCTAGTTCAGTCTCTTGCATGAGGTATTCTTTGAAATCTACACTCCTTTCGATGAATGTTTTCTAAGATTAGGGATCAAAGATATTATATACCTTTGAATATTCAGCATATCCAACCATAATGTAATCATTTCTTTGATATTCCAAGGACTTTCTCTTCTCGAGAGGAATCCTATCCCAAGCCTTTGATCCAAAAACCCTGAAATGAAAAACATTTAGCTTGTAACCACTCCAAGCCTCATATGGAGTTTTTCTATCCAAATATTTGTGATAATATCTTCTTTGGACATATGCAACATAGTCAATGGATTCATCCCATAGATTAGGATTCAAATCCTTTGCTTCTGTCATACACGTTGTCATCTCCTTGAGAGCCCTGTTCTTGCGCTCTATAACACCATTTTGTTGTGGTGTGTAGGGCACTGAATGCTTCATTTGGATGCCACATTCTTCACAAATTTTATGCAAACTATTGTTCACATACTCATTTCCATTGCCAGTCCCAAGAACCTTGATCTTATTCCTACATGCATTCTTAACCAAATATTTCCAAACTTTGAGAGTCTCAAAAACTTCAGATTTTAGTTTGAGAAAATACAACCAACAGTACCTTGAGAAATCATCTATGAAGGTGTTGCAGCTACAACCTGTATACCAAATTTCTAAAAAAAATTGGACCCTCCTTTTGATTTTTTCTAGCAGGTTCATTGATTTCTTTTGACCTTTGAGAAGTCAGATGATTGACTGACTATTTTTTTCGTTGTTTCGGAGTTTAAATGAGCTAATTTTACCGCTGCCCAGCCATAAGTCTTTCACTTAACGTTTTTTTTATTTTTCGATGATTTTTTGCTATCAAGAGTTTGTTGAATTTTGAGATGGGGCATTAGTTCTCTATGCTGCCACCATTTTAGAAGGAAAATAGTGAATTTCCTGATGGACAGTCTTGTTTTTCGCCGATGCACTTTTTCTCCTTTTGTTTTATTTTTCAAAACTTTTCATTGCCGACACTGTGTATTTTATCGCTATTGGAACGATGTTTGACAATTGATCGGAGGGATAGTCCTTTGCATTTCCGAAATGGAAGCAGCATTTAGCTTTGATTCATCGATACATAGTTATTAAAGCTCTTGATCGCCAATGGTTTTGTGATTCGCGGGGTCCGCAGTCAGTTTGTTATCCGTCGTTGTGGCGGTTGATCACACTATCTCTCTGACATTTAGTATGTTCATTTGCTGATGCATTATTGATTAGTGGTTTTGATCTCTGATACATCACTATGGTGGAATTTAGTGCTTTATATTGTCGACACTGCGGAATATTTCAGCTTTGAAGCAACGAAACTGCGGAGATGCTTAGTTTTAAGGTCGTTGATCCGTAGTCCTTAGAGCCTCTGATCGTCGAAGATTTCAGTTGGTCGCGAGACCCGTAGTCTTTCTGCTACCCATCGTTGCACCTACTTAGTGAACTATCCTACTGATGAATTAGTCATTCCACCTACCGATAGGGTTTTTTCTAGCCGACTCTTTTGCACCAAAGGTTTGTAGCCCGCGTTTGTGCTCCAGTCCTTGTAGTTTGTATGTGTTTTTGGTACGACAGAGGTGTTCAATGTTTTGGTCCAGTTAGGGTTTTCCACTATGAGGAGCACAGTGCAGAGTCTAGTGTTTTCGAGTTAGTCCAAAGGCGACCTAGATTAGGATGAAGAGTCTTTTCTATTGGGATTGTGATTTTAATTACAGATGGTGGACTTACAGGGTTTTAAGCACAATTTGCAAAATTTTTCTTTTGCCTTGTCATTTTCTTTTCATGCATTATTACTATGCATAGTTTTATTTTACAGAATGCATATCAAGGAGGTAAATAGACTAATAAATTTTTTTGTTATGTTTATGATAGGGTGATTGCTGCTGCAAAGAAGATATGCGTAAAACACAAAGCAGAAGAGAGTTGGCTGAAAACTGAAGAAGCAAAGAAGAAGAAAGTGAGGGTCTGAGACTAACAGGATCTCAAAAAGACCAACAGATTATTGAATAGATCAATAGCAGTAGAGGCCCAGGATTGGAAAAATTTCATCAATGACCAAGCTGGTCCCTCTTCATAAAGTGCTCTTAAATTTTTATTTAAAATGTAATATATTGTATAAATTATGAGCACACACTACAAGACAAATTTTGGAACTGAAAGGTCATCAAGAGGAAGCCCAAAGGTCATCGAGGGGAAGCCCAAAGGTTTTTATTTTTGTATACATTAGAGGAAATTTCAACTCAAAATGGGCCTCCTAAAATTAACTAATAATATACTAGTTAAAATAATAAAATAATATTTATTAATTTTGGAGGAAGAAAAGAAAAAAACTACTTTTTTGTTTGTATTTTTGACATATATCCCTGTGTTTTTATTCAAATTTCGATTGCGAGAGCTCGTTGGTTGCATAATTAAATTTTGCATCCAACAAGTACCCACTCGGCATACTTTTGACGGACCCCGCTACCCCAAAAACAAGAAATACCTGAAAAAATGGAATGATGATGTCATCATTCTATTTTTTCAAGTATTTATTGTTTTTGGGGTAGCGGGGTCCATCAAAAGTATGCCAAGTGGGTACTTGTTGGATGCGGAATTTAATTCCGCATCCAACGAGCTCTCTCGATTAAAATTTGAGTAAAAACATAGGGAGATATGTCAAAAATACAAACAAAAAAAGTAGTTTTTTTATGATACCTATCCCCAAATTTATATTAAAAAAGTGTTTAAGACCTATACGGTATTTCAAATTTAAATCAATTTCATTGGCTAACACATGATGACATGGAATTTGAATAAAATTTAAAAGGCCCATTTTGAGTTGAAATTTCCTCTAATGAATAAAGGAGAGTTTAGATAGACAATGGATTTTTTCCCAGATAGATTTTTGAGAGCATGTTGTAAGAAGAACTATTTCCTTTTGCAATAAAGAATTACAAGTTTCCTGCTGGAGAAAGCTTGGTGGAATGTTTCAAATGCTTTGCTATGGATCAGTTGAATGTGACCTATTTCATTTTCAGCTAATATCCATTAACTGTGATATCATTCTAACTCATTGAATCTATGTTCATGTTATGAATGCACTCTATTTTATTCTGTGAAATTTCCATTGTGAGTAATGAAGGTTGTCATAAACAATGAGCTATCTTATTGTTCATATTTCTATGAATGTTCATGTGTTTTGAAATAAGTAACAACTATCTATAATTTTTCTTAATGCATGCGTAGAAATACATTACTCGTTGATAACTGATAATTTTGCTCCCTAGGGATAAGTTAGTTAGTTAAATTTAGTTTCTTGATGTGTGTGATTTAGATGAGAGAGAGTTAAGACGAGAGGTAATAATCTGCGCATCACATTGTGACGCTCCTCATTATCTCTATCAATCTGCATTTTTAGATACGCACTTGCACATCATACTTAAACACAAAAAACTAAAAATATACACAGTGGACCGGGTTGTAACCGGTAGAACCTTTTAATTCGTTACTTGACCTACGGTAGGTGTCAAACCATAAACCGGATAGATTCCCCATACCAAAGAGTAACAGGCTAGTTGAGAATGTTTATTGGGGAGAATCCCTAATTGTTGTTACCTGTAATTTTCCAGGCCTCAATAGTTTTTGGCGCTAGAAGGAAGACTGCTAGTGCATGGATGCCCGAGGAAACCCATTTTCTCAAAATTACTCCACCGGTGACAGTTCTGAAAATAGTTTGTTTCCCAATCCAACTCTAGAAGAGAAGATTAAAGAGCATGTGTATTCTATTTTTAACGAAGTAGTTAATGATTTGAGAAGAATTACTAGGGCATATGCGAAGAAGATCGGAGGGTTACCGATTATTCCTGTCTTACCCAAAAGAGAATATCAGAAAAAGGACCACCTTAAATTAGAATACTTAGTGTTGGTATAATACCTTGAAGAACTGGTAGAAGTAGCCTTATAGGAAGTTGACCAACTTTTGAATCAATTGGATCCAGATACACCTTACTATTCACCTTTTCATACCCATGTTCAGTCACCACCTCATTCTCCACTCAAAATCATGGCTAATGTAAATGCAAATCAACCACCTCCACGACCTGCTTGGAGGGCTAGGTCACCCTTAAACCTGGAACCTCCCTTGCATGATTTGCCTCAAGATTTTGAGAAAATGTTGCCTAAGTTTGACCCAAATGAAAAAAGTCTGGTAGATGATCATTTGCAAAGTTTTTACTTGGCTATAGAAGGAATACAGGCTGAAGAGCATGGATATGTGGTCTGTAGATTGTTTCTACACACCTTGAAAGGAGCAGCAGCCTCATGGTATTTTTCCCTTCCTACAAATTCAATCATAGAATGGCACACATTTGAGAGAATATTTAGAAGTAAATATGCAATCCAGAAAACTCATGCAGCTTTAATGAAAGGGTTATGCGCTTTAAAGAAAGAAAGGAAGGAAAAAGCACATAATTTCACTCAAAGATTTGTTGCTGACATAAAAAATTTACTGCAGCTGATAAGCCATCTGAAAAAGATCTGATTGAATACTATACTTCAGCCTTAGGGCTTGACTTGGCCATGTTTTCGAAGATATCAGTCAAACCTACGTTATTAGAAACTTATGAAGAATCTGAGAGGGTAGAGGCTGAGATGGAGAGCATAGAAAATTATCCTGTTCAATTAGAAGAAAAAACTTTTGGAGGTAAGAAGCCTTTATTACTGACTAAGACTGAGGATGAGCAGTCACAGGATTTTGAAGGAATGTTGAAGATGATGCAGAACCTATCCAAGAGAGTGATAGATCTAGAAAAGGAAGCTTATGAATCATATATACCTTACTTTAAAAAGAGGGAGGACAACAATAAACCTAAACCTCCTCCACACAGTCCTACAACAATAAATTTAACTGATGTAGGAATGGATAATTTTTGTACTTTTCATTAGCAGCCTCATTCTGATAAGAATTGCCCCCAATGGATAAATTCTATGATGTTGCTAATGAATCAGTTATTGGACTCCAAACTAATAGAAACTAATAAGGAGGAAGAAAAGGACAATCAATCCACAAAGAAACAAGAGGAGGATACTCTGGTTTTATGGGACTGTGTCTCCATGTTTGATGCAGAACATGAAGATTCTCTGAAACAAGAGGAAACATCAGAAACCAATGTGACAACAAGAAGTCAGGTTTTGTTAAAAGAATATAATTCAATACTTCTGAAGATCAAGAAACTTCAAGAAAATATGAAGAAAATGCAGAAGAACACTACAACTGATAAAATACCTGAATTTACCATTTCAAGTTAAGATCCAAAGAAAATTAGCATGCATGTTAAGCCTGTTGAAAACAAGATTGATAATGTTAAAAAGAATCTCAAAGAATCTGAGATGAAGTTTGATATTGTTGAAGACAATAAAAAGGCTAAGGCAAATATATCATTGTTTGAAATGTTTAATGTACCTCAACAGAAAGAAAAATTGTTAAAAGCACTTGAAGTACCAGAAGAAGAGCTTCCCACTGACAACCAACCTAAAGAATAAATTGGGGCATCAGTCAATGTTATGCCACTTTCAGTCCGCAAGAATATCAATGGACAACCTAAACCATCTACCTAGTAGGTTATTCAATTAGACAGGACAGCTGTGAAAGTAATTGGGGAAATGGAAAATGTTCTGATTCATTTATCTGCAAATGAAAAGGTATGTCAGTACATTGATATTGTAGTAGCAGACATTCCTAATGCTTATGGACTGGTTTTGATTCGAGATTGGTCAGCAAGGCTAGATGGATATTTTGCATCAGATTGGTCACATCTCTGGTTGCCTCATAAGGGAAGTCCCAACCAAATAAAATTATTAAGAGAGCCTCAAATGGAGTACAATATCACTTAGTTGGAGGGAAAAAATGAACCAGTGAATTATGTGTTGGGAAATTACTTCATTGAACTAGAACCAGGAAATTACCAACTGAAAAAAGCCAATAGTACACCAGACACCCAGTCCGATCTCCTTTTATTTTCATGGGCTGATGAGATTGACTGTAAAATAGTAGATTTAGTTGCAGATGTAGTTTTTAATTCAATTTTGGTAAAACTAGATAATGGGTAGGCCCTTTTCTTGATTTTTATTTCTTGGTTATCTTTTACATAAATAAATTGATTGCTTTGTTTTGTTTTGATTTGTTTATTTTTGTTTTTTGTAGTTAGGGTTTGATTGATTTTAATAAAGAAGCAAATTTTTGGTTGGATGGAGTTCATCAAAATTCTGAATTAACTAAAATTCTTGATTATAAGACTGTGTACTATTGATTTATTTGAAAGAACTTCTTCTAGTTTCGTAGTTTTCCTAAATGGTTATGAACACATTGAAATCCTACTTAATCCCTGTAAAATAAATCAAGGTCAAAAGGTATGGAATACTATTTTGAGGCTCGATCCATCTCACATTAAAAAAATGTCTTAAGTGGTGACAACAAAACACCCATGGAGAGGAATCAAGGTAAACAGTATATTATATTTAAAAGATCCCATGCCAAGAATTGAAATCGAAAAGGAAAATAAGAGTCAAAATCTCATAAGAAAGCAATATGTATCAAAACAAAGTACTGAACCATATCCGTACAAGATTCCCAAAGTTCTTCTCCATCTGTGAGCTGAAAAAATCAATACATCTCTCACAAAAAAGGACACTATGGATAGAGGAGCCTAAATAAAAAATTCAGAAAGAAGGCATGCAAGAGGACTCAGAAAGGACAAAAAAAGTCCAAAAGCACAAAAGTGCAAAATGGCATGGGAATGAGGAACAAACAAATATTTCTGTTTACCCTATTTTACAATCCTGTGGTGTCCAAGCTGGGAGCTACCCAAAGACAGAGGTAAAAATGAAACTCATATTCCTTGGCTCAAAAGAGTTATCTAGACTTTGAAATCTTGGTTCCCATTTTCCCTAAATTGGACTATCATCAATGATTAAAAGTAAATACATCTGCCATTTGGGAAATCCAGACATCTAGAAGAATTCAACTTGTTGGTATTTGTTGTCAAACAGTCTTTTACTTAAAGAGGAAATTGTCCAGAGATCTGTGTTCATCAGGTAGTCATCAATTGTTGTAGCTGCAACCTGTATCCCAAATTTCTAAAAAAAATTGGCCCCTCCTTTTGATTTTGTCTAGAAGGTTCGTTGATTTCTTTTGACCTTTGATAAGTCGGATGATTGACTGACATTCAATTGCAGATTTCCTAAAATTTTCTAACTACTGAATTGTGGGTTAAAGAATGAACAAATAGATTGACTGACTATTTTTTCCACTGTTTCGGAGTTTAAATGAGCTAATTTTACCATTACCCAGCCATAAGTCTTTCACTTAACGTTTTTTATTTTTCGATCATTTTTCGTTGTCAGGAGTTTGTTGAAGTTTGAGTCAGGGCATTAGTTCTCTATGCCGCCGCCATTTCAGAAGGCAAACAATGAATGTCCCAATGGACAGTCTTGTTTTTCGCCGATGCACTTTTTCTCCTTTTTTTTTACTTTTCAAAACTTTTCATTGTCGACACTGTGTATTTTATTGCTATCGAAATGATGTTTGACAATTGATCAGAGGGCTAGTCCTTTGTGTTTCCGAAATGGCGGCAGCATTGAGCTTTAGGTCACTGATACATAGTTATTAAAGCTCTTGATTGTCAATAGTTTTGTGATTCGTGGGGTCCATAGTCAGTTTGTTATCTTCCGTTGCAGTGGCCGATGACACTATCTCTCCAACGTTTAGTATGTTCATCTTCCGATGCGTTATTGATTAGTGGTTTTGATCTCTGATACATGACTATGACGGCGTTTAGTGCTTTATATTGCCGACAATATGGAAGCTTTCAGCTTTGAAGTGCCGACACTACGAAGATGCTTAGTTTTAAGGTGATTGATCCATAGTCCTTAGAGCCTCTAATCGCCAAAGATTTCAATTGGTCATGGGAAACATAGTCTTTCTGCTACTTGCCATTGCAGCTGCTTAGTCAACTATCTTGCCGATGCATTGGTGATTCCTCCTGCAATTAGGTTTTTTTCTCGTCAACTCTTTTGCACCAAAGGTTTGTAACCCACATTTTTGCTTCAGTGCTTGTAGTTTGTATACGTTTTTGGTACAACGGAGGTGTTCAATGTTTTGGTCCAGTTAGGGTTTTCCACTATGAGGAGCACAGTGCAGAGTATAGTGTTTTCAAGTTAGTCCAGAAGCGACCTAGATTAGGATGAATAGTCTTTTATACTGGGATTGTGATTTTAATTACAGAGGGTGGACTTACAGGGTTTTAAGCATAATATGCAGGATTTTTCTTTTTCCTTGTCATTTTATTTTCATGCATTAATACTGTGTATAGTTTTATTTTACAGAATGCATATGGAGGAGGTAAATAGACTAATACAGTTTTTTGTTATGTTTATGACAAGGCGATTGCTGCTGCAAAGAAGATATGTCTAAAAGACAAAGTAGAAGAGAGTTAGCTGAAAAATGAAGAAGCAACGAAGAAGAAAGTGAGGGTTTGAGATTAACAGGATCTCAAAAATACCAACAGATTATTGAACAGATCGATAGCAACAGAGGCCCAGGCTTGGAAAAATTTCATCAGCGACCAAGCTGGTCCCTCTTCATAAAGTGCTCTTAAATTTTAATTTAAAATGTAATATATTGTATAAATTATGAGCACACACTACAAGACAAATTTTGGAACTGAAAGTTCATCAAGAGGAAGCCCAAAGGTCATCAAGGGGCAGCCCAAAGGTTTTTCTTTTTGTATAAATAAAGGAGAGTTTAGATAGAGAATGGATTTTTTCCCAGATAGATTTGTGAGAGTATGCTGTAAGAAGAACTATTTCCTTTTGCAATAAAGAATTACAAGTTTCCTGCTGGAGAAAGCTTGGTGCAATGTTTCAAATGATTTGCTATGGATTAGTTGAATATGACCTATTTTGTTTTCAGCTAATGTCCATTAACTGTGAGATCATTCTCACTCATTGAATCTATGTTCATGTTATGAATGCACTATAGTTTATTCTGTGAAATTTCCACTGTGAGTAATGAATATTGTCATAAACAATGCGCTATCTTGTTGTTCATATTTCTGTGAATGTGCATGTGTTTTGAAATAAGTAACAGCTATCTATAAATTTTCTCAATGCATGCATAGAAATACATTACTCATTGATAACTGATAATTTTTCTCCCTAGGGATAGGTTAGTTAGTTAAATTTAGTTTCTTGCTGTGTGTGATTTAGAAGTGAGAGAGTTAAGACTACAGGTAAGAACTTGCACATCACATTGTGACTCTCCTCATTGAATATTAGAGGGTTACCGATTATTCCTGTCTTACCCAGAAGAGAATATCAGAAAAAGGATCACCCTAAATTAGAAGACTCAATGTTGGTAGAAGACCTTGAAGAACTGGTAGATGCGGCCTTAGACGAAGTTGGCCAACCTTTGAATCAATTAGATCTAGATACACCTTACTGCTCTCCTATTCATACCCATGTTCAGTCACCACCTCATTCTCCACTCAAAATCATGGCTAATGTAAACACAAATCAACTACCTCCACCACCTACTTGGAAGGATAGGTCACCTTTAAACTTGGCACCTCCTTTGCATGATTTGCCTCAAGATTTTGACGAAATGTTGCCTAATTTTTACCCAAGTGAAAAAATTCTGGTAGATGATCATTTGCAAAGTTTTTACTTGGCTATAGAAGGACTATGGGCTGGAGAGCATGAAGATGTGGTCTGTAGATTGTTTCCACACACCTTGAAAGGAGAAGCAGCCTCATGGTATTTTTCCCTTCCTGCAAATTCAATCATAGAATGGGACACATTTGAGAGAATATTTGGAACTAAATATGCAGTCCAGAAAACTCATGCAACTTTAATGAAAGGGTTATGCACTTTAAAGAAAGAAAGGAAGGAAAAAGTGCATAAGTTCACTCAAAGATTTGTTGCTTACATAAAAAAAATTTACTGCAGCTGATAAGCCATCTGAAAAAGATCTAATTGAATACTATACTTCAGCTCTAGGTCCTGACTTGGCCATCTTTTCCAAGACATCAGTCAAACCTACGTTATTAAAAAACTTGTGAAGAATCTGAGAGGGTAGAGGTTGATATGGAGAGCATAGAAAATTATCCGGTGCAATCGGAAGAAATTTTTTTTGGAGGTAAGAAACTTTTATTACTGACTAAGCCTAAGGATGAGCGGTCACAGGATTTTGAAGGAATGTTGAAGATGATGCAAAATCTATCTAACAGAGTGATAGATCTAGAAAATGAAGCTTACAAATCATATAAACCTTACTATAAAAAGAGGGAGGACAACAATCAACCTAAACCTCCTCCACACAGTCCTACAACAATGAATTTAACTGATGTAGGCATGGATAATTTTTGCAATTTTCATTAGTAGCCTCATTCTGGGAATAATTTCCCCCAATGGATAAATTCTATGATGTTGGTAATGAATCTGTTATTGGACTCCAAACTAACAGAAACTAATAAGGAGGAAGAAAAGGACAATCAATCCACAAAGAAACAAGAGGATACTTTGGTTTTATGGGACTGTGTCTCGATGTTTGATACAAAAGAGGAATATTTTTTAAAACAAGAGGAAACAACAGAAACCAATGTGACAACAAGAAGTCAGGGTTTGTTAAAAGAAGATAATTCAATACTTCCGAAGATCAAGAAACTTCAAGAAATTATGAAGAAAATGCAGAAGAACACTACAACTGATAAAATACCTGAATTTACCATGTCAAGTCAAGATCGTGTCAAGATCCAAATAAAATTAACATGCCTCTTAAGCCTATTGAAGACAAAATTGATAATGTTAAGAAGAATCTCAAAGAATCTGAGATGAAGTATGATATTGTTGAATGAATTAAAAAGGCTAAGGAAAATATCTCATTGTTTGACATGTGTAATGTACCTCAGCAAAAAGAAAAATTGTTAAAATCACTTGAAGTATGAGAAGAAGAGATTCCCACTGACAACCAACCTGAAGAAGAAATTGGTGAAGCAAGTGTGGGAGGTAAATCTAAGTATAAAACCCCACAATTTCTCCTAACTTTTGATATTTTCAATTATAATGTGCACAACTATTTAGTAGACTCAGGGGCACCAGTCAATGTTATGCCACTTTCAGTCTGCAAGAAGATCAATGGAAAACCTAAAACATCTACCTGGCAGGTTATTCAGTTAGACAAGATAGCTGTGAATGTAATTGGGGAAATGGAAAATGTTCTGATTCGCTTATCTGCAAATGAAAAGGTATGTCAGTACATTGATATTGTAGTAGCAGACATTCTTGATGCTTATGGACTGGTTTTGAGTCGATATTGGTTAGCATGGCTAGATGGATATTTTGCATCAGATTGGTCACATTTGTGGTTTCCTCATAAGGGAAGTCCCAACCAAATAAAAGTATTAAGAGAGCCTCAAATGGAATACAATGTCACTCGGTTGGAGGGAAAAAATGAACCAGTGAATTTTGTGATGGGAAATTACTTCATTGAACTAGAACCGATAAAATTACAAAGTTGAAGAAGCCAACAGTACACCAGACACCCAGCCCGATCTCCTTCAATTTTCATGGGATGATGAGATTGACTATAAAATAGTAGATTTAGTTGCAGATGTAGTTTTTAATTTAAGTTTGGTAAAACTAGATAATGGGTAGGCCCTTTTCTTTATTTTTATTTCCCTGTTATCTTGCACATAAATAAATTGATTGCTTTGTTTTATTTTGATTTGTTTATTTTTGTTTGTTGTAGTTAGGGCTTGATTTATTTTAATAAAGAAGCAAATTTTTGGTTGCATGGAGTTCATCAGAATTCTGGATTAACTAAAATTCTTGATTATAAGACTGTGTACTATTGATTTATTTGAAAGAACTTCTTCTAGTTTCACAATTTTCCTAAATGGCTATGAACACATTGAAGTCCTACTTAATCCCTATAAAATAACTCAGGATCAAAAGGTCTGGAATACTATTTCGAGGCTCCATCCATCTCACATTTAAAAAATGTATTAAGGGGTGACAACAAAAGACCCATGGAGAGGAAGCAAGGTAAATAGTATATTATATTTAAAAGATCCCATGCCAAGAATTGAAAGCCAAAAGGAAAATAAGATTCAAAATCTCCTAAGAAAGCAATATGTATCAAAACAAAGTACTGAACCATATGAGTACAAGATTTCCAAAGTTCTTCTCCATCCTTGAGCTGAAAAAATCAATACATCTCTCACACAAAAGGACACTATGGATAGAGGAGACTGAATAAAAAATTTAGAAAGAAGGCATGCAAGAGGACTCGGAAAGGACAAAAAATGTCCAAAAGCACAAAAGTGCAAAATGGTATGGGAATGAGGAACAAACGAATATTTCTGTTTACACTATGTTACAATCCTGTGGTTTCCAAGCTGGGAGCTACCCGAAGACAGAGGTAGAAATGAAACTCATATTCCTGGCCTCAAAAGAGTTATCTAAACTTTGAAATCTTTTTTCCCATTTTCCATAAATTGGACTATCATCAATGATTAAAAGTACATACATCTCCCATTTGGTAAATCCAGACATCTAGAAGAATTCAACTTATTGTCATTTATTGTCAAACAGTCATTTACTTAAAGAGGAAATTGTCCAGGGACCTGTGTTCACCAGGTAGTTGCAAATTGTTGCAACTGCAACCTGTATCCCAAATTTCTAAAAACATTTGGACCCTCCTTTTGATTTTGTCTAGTAGGTTCATTGATTTCTTTTGAACTTTGAGAAGTCAGATGATTGACTAACTATGTTTTTCATTGTTTCGGAGTTTAAATTAGCTAATTTTACCACTACCAAGCCATAAGTCTTTGACTTAACATTTTTTGATTTTTCGATGATTTTTCGCTGTCGAGAATTTTTTGAAGTTTGAGTCGAGGCATTAGTTCTCTATGTCATCGCCATTTCAGAAGGAAAACAATGAATGTCCCAATGGATAGTCCTGTTTTTCACTGATGCACTTTTTCTCCTATTGTTTTATTTTTAAAAACTTTTCATTGTTGACACTGTGTATTTTATTGCTATCAAAACAATGTTTGACAATTGATCAGAGGGCTAGTCCTTTGCATTGCCGACATGGTGGTAGAGTTGAGCTTTGAGTCGTCAGTACATACTTATTAAATCTCCCAATCATCGATGGTTTTTTGATTCACATGGTCCGCAGTCAGTTTGTTATCCATCATTGTGGTGGCCGACCACACTATCTCTCCAACGTTTAGTATGTTCATCTGCCGACGCATTATTGATTAGTGGTTTCGATCTCCGATACGTGACTACGACAATGTTTAGTGCTTTATATCACCGAAAATATGGAAGCTTTCAGCTTTGAAGCACCAACACTATGGAGATGCTTAGTTTTAAGGTCGTCGATCCGTAGTCCTTAGAGCCTCTGATCGCCGAAGGTTTCAGTTGGTTGCGAGACATGTAGTATTTCTGCTACCAACTGTTGCGGCTGCTTAGTGAACTATCCTACCGATGCATTAGTGATTTTTCCTGTCGATAGGGTTTTTTCCCGATGACTCTTTTGCACCAAAGGTCTGTAGCCTGCATTTTAGCTACAGTCCTTGTAGTTTGTATGCATTTTTGGTACAGTGGAGGTGTTCAATGTTTTGGTCCAGTTAGGGTTTTCCACTATGAGGAGCACAGTGTGGAGTCTAGTGTTTTCGAGTTAGTCCAGAGGTGACCTGGATTAGGATGAAGAGTCTTTTCTACCGAGATTGTGGTTTTAATTACAGACGGTGGACTTATAGTGTTTTAAGCACAATTTGCAAGAATTTTCTTTTTCCTTGTCATTTTCTTTTCATGCATTAATACTGTGTATAGTTTTATTTTACAGAATTCATATGGAGGAGGTAAATATACTAATACATTTTTTTTTTATGTTTATGACAAGGTGATTGCTACTACAAACAATATATGCCTAAAAGACAAAGCAGAAGAGAGTTGGCTGAAAAATGAAGAAGTAGAGAAGAAGAAAGTGAAAGTCTGAGATTAACAAGATCTCAAAAAGACCAAGAGATTATTGAACAGATTGATAGTAGCAGAGGCCCGGGCTTGGAAAAAGTTCATTAGCAACCAAGCTAGTCCCTCTTCATAAAGTGCTCTTAAATTTTAATTTAAAATGTAATAGAGCACACACCTCAAGACAAATTTTGGAACTGAAAGGTCATTAAGAGGAAGCCCAATGGTCATCGAGAGGAACCCCAAAGCTTTTTATTTTTGTATAAATAAAGGAGAGTTTAGATAGAGAATGTATTTTTTCCCAGATAGATTTGTGAGAGTATGTTATAAGAAGAACTATTTCCTTTTGAAATAAAGAATTACAAGTTTCCTACTAGAGAAAGCTTGGTGGAATGTTTCAAATGCTTTTCTATGGATTAGTTGAATGTGAACTATTTCATTTTCATCTCATGTCTATTAACTATGCGATTTTTCTAACTCATTGAATCTATTTTCATGTTATGAATGTACTATAGTTTATTCTGTGAAATTTTTACTGTGAGTAATGAAGGTTGTCATAAACAATGAGCTATCTTGTTGTTCATATTTCTATGAATGTTCATGTGTTTTGAAATAAGTAACAACTATCTATAATTTTTCTTAATGCATGCAAAAAAATACATTACTCATTGATAACTGAAAATTTTGCTCCCTAGGTATAGGTTAGTTAGTTAAATTTAGTTTCTTGTTGTGTGTGATTTAGATGCGAGAGAGTTAAGATGAGAGGTAAGAACCTACACATCACATTGTGACGCTCCTCATTATCTATATCAATCTGCATTTTTAGATAGGCACTTGCACATCATACTTAAACACAAAAAACTAAAAATATACACAGTGGACCGGGCCGTAACTAGTAAAACCTTTTAATTTTTTACTTGACCTACGGTATCCAGGCCGTAAACTGGACGGATTCCCCATACCAAATAGTAACGGGCTAGTTGGGAACGTTTATTGGGGAGAATCCCTAACTATTGTTACCTGCGATTTTCTAGGCCTCAATAAAAGGTCAACACATACCTTGAATTTCCCATATGAGGGTGTGGGAAGATGCCCGATGAGATATTAATTAACCAAATCAAGAACTTGGACTCTCCTTTCCTTTCCTTTCTCATATCTTTGCTCAGCATTCTTTCCCACTACACATCCTTTGCATGTGCCATTGGAGAACTTGATAGAAGGAATCCCTTCCGCCATTATTTGTTTGCTCAATGAATGAAGGTACATATAGTTGATATGACCATATCTATCATGCCACAATTTTGTTATGTCATTGGCATCAGTAGCACAGTCCCTTGAGTGTAGGGGAGGAAGTGAGAGAATTTTTACATTCTCGAATCATGGTCAACAAAACCCACTACCACGACTTGGCATGTAGAGATTTATGATATATCTATTGCATTTGGAGTAAATGTTACTCTCTTGGATTGATCGATGTGTTTCATTTGATTAAATGAGTGTAGGTTCACTATTATATTAGGCACAAAAAACACATTGTTGAAGTACCCATCTTCAAGATCAATCCTGCCAATCCCTTAGAATTGAATTTATGAATCATCACCCATACGATTGGATGGACCACTATAAGGGTACAAGGCCGAGAAGGAATCTTGCATGGAGGAAATGTTCCTTGAGGCACCTGAATATATGATGAAGGAATCATATCTTCAAGATCCATCAACCAAATCATGGCACCTTTGTTTGTTGTTTGAGCTTGAACCTCACTCTTTCTTCCTTACACCTCTTGGAAATGGGATGTCGTTCTTCTCAAGAAGCTATGCCATCAAGGGATATTCTACATGCATGCATTCTCTATATTCCAACCCTTGTGACAATAATTACATTTGGTCTTCTCTTTCTTCTTCTTATCTTTGTCCTTGGTAGGATTCAAAGCCCCATCTGAATAATTGGGATTCTCTTGCTTCTTCTTCTCTTGCTACTTCGAATATTTATCTTTCTTATTTCCTTTGGCTGGATTCAAAAATAATGCATCAAGGGATTTATCCTTACTATATTTGAAAGGAGTAATAAATACATGGTCTTCTCCATTTCTTCTTGTACATTGAGTGACAGAAACATTGGTTCTAACTGCAATGCAAACACCAATTTTTTCTGGGAAATGCCCTAAACAGTAGCTAGAAGACTTTGGATTTGATTTTCAGCTCCAAAGAGCTCTGATACCATGTGATAATTGATTCACACTAGGATCTAGGACCTAAGGGAATCCTCACAATTCGAGTTTAGTCACAAATATGCAAAAAACAGTAGAAAATATGAAATTAACACATACAAATGTAGTCAATAACATAGTTTATTATGATTGTCAATCATGTAAATATGTCTATATCAAGTTTATATTACACTAGGTAGAAATCATTAGCCTTTGGATATAACCCACCTAGAACTAAAAATAATTTATTTTGTGAAAAGACATTACTTTAAAAGTTATTGTAAAGTTTTATGTTGTTGACCAAGGATGGGCAAAGATGACTAAAATTGAAATATTTTATTGTTTAATAATTAAAAAAAAATACACCTATCCAAAGAGGACTATTGAAGAGTGTTCACTGACCCACTAGGAGGAATGATTTGGTGCAGAAGGAAAAATTACAAATGGCAGTAACAACATTCACAATCCAGCTGTTGTAGGATGTAACTTCCCTATAAGTGTGGCCATGTTCCCAAGAAAAGAGGAACTGAGAATGAGGCTCATTTAATTACAAAACTGACCCAAATACCTAGGCAATCACATATATACCCATCGAATGAGTAGGAGGCTCACTACATTCTAGATATTAGAACCTTGTGGATCGATGGAAACTGAAACATTAGGCACACAAGAGGAATTCAATGAGGGGAAAGCTAAAGTAAATTTCTAGAGTGTTGACTACAAGTGTGACTACTAAGTTACAGAGATGATAAAGTAGGTTTCTACACAGTATCTTTGCCATGGTGTTTCAGTGAATAGGCTCGAGGGTCCTAAAGCAAGTAATGTTGGCTGCTTTTAGGAGACAGTTGGGAGGAACGATATTCTTTGGGTGTTTGTCCACTTTGAAAGTTAATAGGTTCTATATTGTTACTATTTTATTATATTTAAAATTATTTTACATTTATTTCTAAAGGATTCTTATGAATGTTGAAATTTTCCCAAAACTGTAGCGTCCCCATACCCTATAATGTGGATAAATTAAAATTTTTACTTCAAGAAAAATTTTTGTCTTTTAAAACACCGGGCATAGACATTAAATCACTCTACCATATTCATTCTTAGGCTTAAGAAATCCTGTACATTTCTGTAATAGTTATTTTTCCCTTGACGGATCCCTTCTATGACCAGAGTGAACATTTCCGCACTGGACCTGTCTTTTTGTAGTTTGTGTTTCGCACTTTTCTCTTCACCCTTCCGATATCAAAAGTCAGAAATCAAAAATATGATGTACGACAGGAACATAGAAACTCTATTTTTGCATTCCTCCTTCCACACTACCGCTTTCCTCCTTCTGCGATTCGAAACTCATAACTCAGAAACTCAAATGTGCGAAGGAATTTTCAACGACCATTCCACATTCTTCCTTTCGCACTTCTTCTTTCCACCTTACACACCTCGAAACTTGGAAATCATAAAATCAATATGCAAAGGAAATTTCAATGGCATTTCCATCTTCTTCCTTCTGCACTTACGCTTTCCACCTTCCGCACCTCGAAACTCGAAAATTGGGAACTCAATGTGTGAAGAGACTTTCAACATCATTCTATCTTCTGCCTTCCACACATTCACGAGTCTGCCTTTCACACCTTGGAACTCGGAAACAACAAACTCAATGTGCAGAGGAACTTTCAACAGCATTTCCTCCTTCCACCTTCTGCACTTCTACTTTATGCCTTCTGCACCTCAAAACTCAGAAATTGGAAACTCAATGTGCGAAGGAACTTTCAATGACCTTTCCACCTTCCTCCTTTCGCACTTACTCTTTCTTCCTTCCGCACCTCGGAACCCAAAAATTATAAACTCAATGTGCGAAGGAACTTTCAACAACCTTTTTGCCTACTGCCTTCCGTACTTCCTCTTTTCTCCTTCAGCACCTCGGAACTTAGAAAACAGAAACTCAATGTGTGAAGGAACTTTCAACAAACTTTCCACCTTCCGCCTTCTACACTTCTTCTTTCTTCTTTCTGCACCTCGAAAATCAGAAATCAAAAACTCAATGTGCAAAGGAAATTTCAATGACCTTTCAGCCTTCCACCTTCCACACTTCCACTTTCTTCCTTTCACACCTCAGAACTCAGAAATAAGAAACATAACTCATGATGGAGTCCTTCAACCCCCATTTCTCCTTCCTCCTTTTGCACTTTGGAACTTGGAATTCAAAAAACTATCAAATGATAGAACCTCGATCCTAGTTTCTTCCTTCTTCATCCTTCCTTTCCTCCCTCCATTGTGGAACTCATGAATCAGAAGACCAACTCTTTAACTTATCCTTTTTTCTAGTTTTCCACCTTTCACCTTCCTCCTTCTACAGGCGGATCTTGGAAGTCGAAACACCCACTTTTTGCCTTACATTTTCTCCTAATTTCCACCTTCTTCCTTCCTCCTTTGGCAGGCGGATCCCAAAAGTGGGAAATCCCCCATTCTGTTTTGATTAAACTTCTTTCTCCCGCCTACCGCATTCTTCCTTCTACTGCAAACCCTAGTAAGAAGAAACACTATAATATGCCTTGGTCAACTTTCCCTTTCCGGTTCTCACCTTTTGTAGGAGGATCCCAAGGGGCGGAAACACTAAGTAAGATGCATTATGATGTCTGTAACATGATTCTAGCCTCCATGAAATTAGGAAAATGCATCACAAAACACAAGGCATATACAGAATAAAAATGCATAAAACATACGAGGCATAAATAAGCAACTGCAGGGGAATTCATACACAAGTAAACCTCTACTTGATCATAAACAAGAATTCATCATGGATATAACAATTCATCATATTTATAAGCATTCCACATAACTAGAATGGTAATTCATAAGCAAATACATTGCATAAACAAAATAACATAAATACTTATCTTGATGGTTAAGCTGTCCCACAATTAGCTATGTTGCTACAACATTCCTCCCAACCATAGGCTAGTGCATTCATTAATATCTCAACACACTACCACCCCTGAGCTGGGCATGATTTCCACAAGAGATTAGGGAACAACAGGATTACACACAGCTAACACACATCAGAAGACAGTCAAACAAACTATTAGTTGGGATTCTCAGGCTGCTATGGTAATGGATAGGTAGAAGTATTGTGTTAATGAGCTCAACAAAATATATGGCTTGGTCTCCATGAATCCACCCCACCCTACATAAGGAAGTATTCTTTTATCTGCTTATACAGTCCTTCAAGCCATACCTTCCCTCTAGTTCTCATGCGAGTGTGTAGGCCAGATTTACCAACCCCTCTTGAATTTTTTGTGTGGTTCCTCTCTTTTCTAGGACTATTAGCCAATTATGGCCATACTCCACTCCTAAAAATTCAACCAAACCAAATATGCACTACATAGCAATCCAAAAGGAAACACAACAAACAGGATTACACTCACTCTGTGACTGAGGAAACCATTAAACAACGATAGTGGGAAAAGCATAGATGACCACATTTACTCATAAAATTGAGTGATCTCTACTTCTCATTCACCCAGAATAACAAGGAAACCACTAAACCTCTTCGTGGTTGAGGATGGTAAAAAATAAGTGAACAAAATAGAACAAAACACGATTTTGTCAGCAGGATGAACACACAACACGCATGAACATAAAAACAACTCTCCTCGCGCAGGTTGCATGAACAGTGTGAATGAACCCAATGTTTAGTGTGAATCAGCGATGAGGGACTGGGAATGCATTCCCATGAGGGTTTTTTTGTTGCAGACTAAAGAACGCGACCTAATATGTTGTATACCTACAAACTTGCAAGCTTGCTTAGTTGAGCCATCATATTGCCATGCCTTGCTTTGCTCAAGGCATTAACTGCCTCAACCAAATTATGGAAGAAATTGATGATAGAGGATAGAGGAAAAAAGTAACTGAGGGGTCATGGGTTTCCCCATTGACATTTAGTCACACCCTGTTGCCTCAAGGGTTGACTCACTCCCCACCCTATTCCCTTATGGAATCATGCCCCCGTCACTTTCATGTTGTAGTTCCATAGCTAGTTGTGGTATTTTATTAATTTGTACATTTACATGATATATCAAAAGATATATATTGTGCTTGGATTAGCATTATTATCCTTGATCACCTATCCACAAAACATTCATCAATGGCAGGGCCTTCGCCTTGAGCTACATGCCATGATCTCAATATAATATTTACATCATGTACAATTAAGTACCATCCGGTAAAAATAGGAGTATCACAATCCCCTCCCCCTTACAACAACACTATATTTAGTGCTTTATTGTCTTAAAAAAATGCTACACTTGTACCACCCTCAGTGCTCCTCACACTTAAACAAAAATGGGTGCTCCAATAGCATGGCATCCTACAGCTCCCATGTAGCCTCATTTGAAATGTAGTGCTCCCATTACACCTTTACCTGTCCAATGGTATGATCTAGAGCTCTTCTAGGTCCTTGATTGCATGCATCATTCCATACCACCAGTCTTGGATAATCCTTCTCCATAGCTTGGAACATCTCCAATGTCTTTGGAAACCAACAATACATATGCTCAAGCCCCAACCAATGAGTCAATTCTCATGTCAGATTCACATGATTTTTCAAAAATCATGGATGAATCACATGCACATATATATTTGGCATAAAATCAACAAGTAATTCAATACTTGTCTACATAGTATCTTCTTTTCGCTCCATAGGTATCCAACTTGGATTTATACACTCCTAGCACCCATAACCCTGCCCCACCCCACGCATGGGTGTGCATTAAAAGGTCTCCAAGTTTTCAGAATCCTCAAATCACATGAACATATCTATCAACTGAGGTTAGATAACTTTGCTTCAGAGCCTAACACATCCTCTAGGTGCTCACCAATATCGGGTGCTTCCTTTCTGGACACCACAACAAATTTATTCACATGTCACATTCATTCCTTTAGGATGCAATATATAATAAGATTTTCAAAACCATGGATTCATCATATGTTCATTTGTGTTTACAGAAAATCAACAACAACAAAATTTGTTAAGTAAACCAAATACTTATCTGTATAGCATATCTCAACCGACATTGGCTATCCCTGCTCCAGATCCCAACACCTCTCTAGGTTCTTAATGGAAACTCTATTTGAGGGCTCAACACCTCCTCCTTGTTCTCACCAATGCTCGGGCGCTTCCTTTCCGGACAGCATAATACCTAGGGGTTATTTTCTTCACAGATCCCCCACCCTCATGATAGTCCCCTTACAGAGTGAATATGTGCGAAAATAAGTCTAACTGGATGTATTACACCCTTGACGTCCCTAGTGATGCAAATCGGTGCCTAGCTATCTAGGGGGAGAAGCTATATACCCTCGTACATCCTTCTGGAGGGTGAATCTTTCCCAGCACGTCCTTCTGAGAAGTTATGTACTCCAAGGGTGTACTACCATCATCTCACCTATGTTACATACTAGCATGCAGTTCACATGAGATGTCATCATGAAAAATTTCAATCATAGATTTTCAAATCTATCTTATGGATAGATAAATTTCCAAATATCAAATAATCAATAACATTGATAGTCAAATCAAAATATGAATTCACAATTCTTCTTCCTGTGGAAAATCATATTTCTTTGTAACCATGGTTCCATCCTCATATTGTTTGGCTTTTGCAAGTGGGAGAACTCATCCCCTACTTACACATACTACCCAAAACCTGGACATTCACATACAATATGTCATCCTGACACCATTTTAGATCATCCAAATAGTCAATTTGCAATCAACAACAAAATTTCAAAGATGAAATTCTAAAATCTCATATGTTTAGAGGTTATATTTTAGTCATGAGATCCTTCTCATAGCACATGGAAGTTTCATGCCTTGGTTTCATTGGGTATAAACATACTGCTCTATTCATTTCATTCTACCTGCAGTCTTCAGGAAATTCTTATATGATTGCAAATACACACAAGGGCCATTTCCTCATGGAACTACAATTTCACATGCAAGAATCCTCAGCCTATACATAGGCTCCACTTTACCTATAGAATATCCTTCAATGAACTTCCTGGAATACTTTGCAAGTCCCACAAAATATCTTACATCTGTCATATTTCTTGGAGAAGACCAACTCACAATGGACTCAATATTTTTAGGGTCTACAAATATTCCTTTATTTGAGATAATGTGACCCAAATAATGAATTCTATCTTCATAGAAGTCACATCTACTCAACTTTGCATACAACTTATGCTTCCTTAGAAATTTTAAAATCAGCCTCGACTATTCTACAAGTTATTCCTCATTCTTTGAATAAGTAAAAATATCATTGAGGAAAACAAGAACAAACTTGTCCAAGTACCTTCTAGAAACATTATTCGTGAGGAACATAAATGTAGTTGGTGCATTTGTGAAACCGAATGGTACCACTACAAACTCATAAGGTCCCTACCTTGCTCTTTTCATTTGATCAAAAGGGTCATCAATTCTAAGCAAAGGATATTTGTTCTTCTCAATGACTCTGCTCAGCTGTCGGTGATCAATACACAACCCGAGTGTACCATCTTTCATTTTCACAAATAAGAATGGTGCTCCCCAAGGAGACACACTTTGTCTGATGTACTTCTTTTCCAACAACTCTTGCAGCTACATCTTCAGCTCTAGCATTTCTGGTATACTCATCCTGTAGGGTGTCTAGGACATTGGTTCTTCTCTAGGCACAAGTTTAGAGGTAAAATTAATGTCCCTATTTAAGGGAAGCCCTGGAATTTCACCAAAAAAAAACATCACTGAATTCCTGCAAAACATGAAGGCCCTCCAACCTAGCAGTATCATTCTCTGTTGCCTCCAAAACATGAGTTGCATACCTTCTGCAAACTTTTCCACAAATCTCCTTCAGCTGCATTGCTGAAAAATACCTTCCAGAGATTTCTTTTGGAATACCTTTCACCACCTTTAGTTTCCCTTCTTCATCTAAGCACTCAAATTTCTTGGTGTAACAATCAATATTTTCTCTATGTGCTTCCAACCAATCCATTCCAGTGAGTATATTATAGGACCCAAGTGGAAACACATTCAAATCTACATAAGTAACTAACCCTTCCATGAACAATGGACATTTCCTTACCACGTCACTGACCTTCTTCTTGGTTCTAGTGGCTAGTTGGACTAACCATGATCATCTACGATTTGAATTATTCAAAGTGAAAATATCAACAATTCCAGGGGTGATATAGTTGTGAGTGGATCTAGGTTCAATCAAAAGAGAAACAATATGTTCAACAATCTCACCTTCAACTTCCACCACAGTTGAGTTATGACATGCCTGGTGGTCTTCTAACACTTCACAAATTTTAGGAATGGTCCCTGCTTCCTGACTCATAGTTTCATCTTCTTGTGTGTTGTGGACTTGACCTTCATTCCCATTTTCAAGTAGACAATTCCTGTGCAAATGGGGTCCTCCACATCCCCAACATATGAGTGGTTTCCTTGGATTTTCCCTCATCACTCTAGCTGGATCAATCACATCTTGTGATGGTTTGCTTTGCTACTTTAGGAGGTGAGAAGGTTTAAAACCTTTCTTCCTTTGGTTAAGCTTCTCATTCTTCTGGTGGGAATTTATCCTACTCCCTTCTATATATGTTAATTGATGCCCATACTTTATCTGCCTTTGGAGGTCTTCCAAACTCTATAGCATGACTGTAGTCAACTGGTTTTTCTCTACTAGCACCTTAATCATCCTTTTATTTTTTTATTTGCAACCCTGCAAATATACCCTCAGGATTCTTATGGTAGCTACAGCATCTTGGGAGCTCTCTTTTTCCCTCTTCCCATCTGATTCAGTTTAATTTTCTTAGATATTGTAAGCTGGCATTACATACCCTTCCACATGTGGACAACTCCTATCCAAAAGGGGTCCTCCACATCTCCAACATTGGAGTTGCTTCATGTTCTCTTGTGGATCTCTTTTATTTTCTCCCATAGCATATTCTCCATGTCCATAGGGATCTTGTGCACCATCCATGCTATTAATCTTCTTGTCGTTGATATTCTTTGACCTTCTTGGTTGGACCAAGACCAACTTTTCAATTTGCACTATGACTCTACAAAATGTGTTAACAACATCATTTATGAGACAATCTCAGAAATTCAAAAATTACTTACCAACTTGTTATTTCAAGCATGAACGGTCAATATCGTAGTAGAATCCAGATATACGGTTAAGGTGCATTTCATCGGGTTGGCTAAGTTTAGCAATTCTTCTAAAAAACACTCTTTCTCACTGTAGTTTTCTTTCCACACCTAATTTCCTTGGCACATTTATACCAATGATGCAACTAGTAGCTTTATTAAATCACAACCTACGTGTCCTTTTCCATTCTAGCTGTTCAACTTGGCACATTTAGGCCCTAGTGCTGGAACCTTTACTATGATACCATAATGTAATGTCCCCATACCCAATAATGCAGATAAATTAAATTTTTTGCTTTAAGAACACTTGTTCTCTTTTAAAACACCGGGCATAGATGTTAACTCACTCTACCACCTTCTTTCTCAAGATTAAGAAATCATGTACATTTCTGTAACAGTCGTTCCTCCCTTCACAGATCCCTTCTTTGACCACAATGAACATTTTCGAACTAGAACTGCCTTTTCCCAGTCTTCCTTCCGCACTCCACTTTTTGGACTTCCAGCCTCGGAAGTCGGAAATCAGAAATATGATGTCCGACAGGAACATATAAACACTCTTTCCTCCTTCCTCCCCTTTCACTACCGCTTTCCTCCTTCCACACTTCAAAAATTGAAAATCAGAAACTCAAATGTGTGAAAGAACTTTGAACATCCTTTCCACATTCCGCACCTTGGAACTTAGAAATTGGAAACTCTATGTGCGGAGAAAATTTCAACGGCCTTTCTACCTTCTGCACCTCAGAACTTAGAAATCAAAAACTGAATGTGTGAAGGGACTTTCAATGTCCTTTCCATTTTCTGCCTTTCGCACTTCTGCTTTTCGCACCTCGAAACTGAGAAATCAGAAAATCAATTTGCGAAGGAACTTTCAACAGCCTTTCCACCTTTAGCACCTAAGAACTCAGAAATAGGAAACTCAATGTGCAAAGGAAATTTCAACAACATTTTTGACTTCTGCCTTCCGCACTTTCGCTTTCTGCCTTCTGCACCTCGAAACTCGTAAATCGAAAACTCAATGTGTGAAGGAAATTTCAACTTTCTTTCCTCCTTCTACCTTTTGCACTTCCTCTTTGTTCCTTTAGAACCTCGGAACACAAAAATCATAAACTCAATGTCGGAAGGAACTTTCAATAGCCTTTGTTCCTTCCTCCTTCCGCACTTCTGCTTTCTGCCTTCCACACCTCGAAAAATCGAAAACTCATTGTCCGAAGGAACTTTCAACAGCCTTTCCTCCTACATTCCGCACTTCCTCTTTCCTCCTTCTACACCCTGGAACTTGGAAATCGTAAACATACCTCTCGACAAAGTCCTTTAACCCCCGTTCCACCTTTCACCTTCCTCCCTTCTGCTTTTCGCACTCTGAAACTCAGAAGTCAGAAAAATATCAAATAACAAAACCTTGATCCTCATTTCTTCCTTCCACCTTTCCTCTCTCCAGTGTGCAATTCGGGAATCGAAATACCAACTCTTTAACTCAGCGCTTTTTATAGTTTTCCACCTTTTGCCTTCTGCAGACGGATCCCATAATTCGGAACACCCACTTTCTGCCTTATCTTTTCTCCTGGTTTCCACCTTTTTCCTTTCTCCTTCCACAGGAAGATCCTGGAAGTCAAAAATCCCACATTATACTTTGATTAAACTTCTTTCCTTTGCCTCCCACATTCCTCCTTCCACTGTGGACCCTGAGGCACGAAAGCACTCTAATCGGCCTTGATCAACTTTCCCTTTCAGGATCCCTCCTTCCTCCTTCAGAAAGAAGATACCAAGGAGAGGAAACACTAATTCAAATGCATTCTGACCTCTGTAATAGACTTATGGCCTCCATGCCTTATGCCCTTGTTTGAAGGAAGTCTTATGCTGAGTCTGCCATTCCTCAATTATCTTGAATTTGTATGTCGATCATTCCCGATACAGTTACTAGTTCGTGCCCATATTTTTCGTCCAATTTCTTCCAAATTATCTAGCGTTGCTAAGTACCTCTTATTGGTTGATGGGGGATTCCTTAATTTCCTCCTTCCAGCAGATTCAATTCCATTGAATTTAGATACTTTATTATGGAATAGGGATCTACAGTCCATTGATTTCCTTGAGACTTGCAGTCATTAGTGGCAGGTTCACTCACCATCGATAATTTTGGGAATACATAAATGTCCCATGATTGATGGATTCTCTCAAGTGTTCAACCTCAACACATCCATTCACACTTGTTTGATTGCACTCTGTACCTTGATTCCCATTATCATTACTAGTTGGATATCTTGCATCTATTAATGGTATACATCAATGACCGATAATCAGACGATGGTCCATCATGTTCAACCTCGACACTTTTATTCGTGTGACAGTCATATACTAGTAGAGGTTTATGTATAATACCTCCTAACTTGTTGGCATTCCATATATGCTACCTCCTTGATCATGCCAGTATGCTTGAGATGTCATCTCTCATGTCCAGATTCCAATTTACTATCAAATATCTTCATTTAGTATGGACATCTTATTTCACTGTTTATTGTACATGGCGATGACCACATGTGGCATATGTCTATAATTCCTTTTCATGGCCATAGTACTATTATGTATTTGGGACTGCTACACTCCATATTTGCACTCACATGTTGAGATGTATGATTGTATTGTACTAATGGGTGGCTGGATTTTCCACCTGGGTCTTCATTACTCTAGTTTTGGTATTGTATAATGTTCTTCATCCATCATGTTACCTCTTTGACCTCACACATAAGGGGGCATATGTTATCACTGATTTTACCATAGTTAGTAGATCATGTTTTTATGGCCTTCCATGTCCCAATGCAAACTCTTTGGACCCCCCTTCCTCAAAATATACTTTTATGTTCCAAGAAATCCATTAAAAACCCCATGTTTATTGTTATACATGAGTTTCAGCTTAAAAGTTGCATGTACATGCATCTTGTCCCACTATGACCCACGTACATCGAGAAATGTGCATAAAAATAAAATATTTTGAGTTTTCCTCAATGAGTCATTTGGAGTTTTCCATATGCCTGGAAACACTCTATTTCAACCCTCCACTTCCTATTCAAGGGATATATACTCAGCCTCTTGGATGCATTAGAGGAGGACAACTTAAGAGAGCAAGGAAACTATATTGGATTATTTCTGCATTCATACATGCTTGAGTTTACATCCCTTTGTCCTATTGAGAAATCATTGATTCTCTTCCCAATATTTCCATTGTCTTGTGCGCTTGTCATTGATATGGAGGATTGAAGTGGTGGAGGCCTAGGTGGAGGAATCAGTTTCTCGATTTTGACAAGGTGTCGATAGAGTTTTTCACTTGTATCTATGTTTATTATTAATAGAAATATCCATTTCTCATCCATTGTATGTGTGTAACTATGAATATTCTTGTCCATGGAGGTAGTTTCCTTGATGTATACATATTGGATTTATATATGCTAGAGTAGGTCTAACACTTAATATATATCATGGTTGTCTTTTTTGTTGTTCGTGAGAATGGAATGTAGGTGCAAGTGTGGTTGAAAATATCAATGGGGATCTACTACCACCTTCCAGAATAAGGTACACATTCTATCCCTTAGTGTTAGCCATGTTTATCTCTATCCATATGAAATAGATTGATTTCTAGTGTCATATTGTATGTTGTGGTCTACCCCAATCCATAGGAATTTTTATCTGTAACAATAACCATAATGAAACATGACAATCGAGGAAACTCATGATCCAATATGAGCCTTCATAAATGTTGTAACGAAACATAACACATGATGCATGTCAGAATCCAACAAAACCATTCCAAATGAATCTTATAATCCAACAAAATCAATTAATTAACATAACCATAATGCAACATAACCTTTCAAAAATTTCATAATACAATATCGACCTTCATGAATTTTGCAACACAAGTTAACACTTGATGGACATAGAAATACAACATAACCATTGCAATAATAAATAAACCCAACTATTACAAAACCTTAGAATCCAATCAATTACATCGATGAACATAACTATAATACAACATACCCATGGACAAATGGAACAATCCAAGTTAACCCTAACCCTAAGTGAACATAGTAACCTAAACCCTAAACTGTTGACATAAGTTATAATGAAACAAAATTCATACATATATTTGATTTATAGCAACTAACCCCAACATGTGAATGTGCCACCACTATATGTATATATAGAAAAGTGGAGTGTAGTCATACAATAATGATATGAGATAAATAATAGGAATTTATACACTGTGTTGTACTAGCTCCATTCTACGATCCACTATGACCGATCCAATCATTTATTTTTCTACTTGTAATGTGAATGTAGCATCAAATATAACTAAACCTAACTGCTACAAAATAATTTAATGAATCTCATACTGCAACGAAAATCTAGTAAGCAACATTACCATAATGGAACATGACCACGGAGCAATGTTGAATGTTGAATGTGACCAAACACATTAATGAACATAACAATAATACAACATATTCATGGAGAAATGGCACAAACTGACATAACCCTCCATGAACATCGTCATTGAACATTTCACAAAAACTTACCAATCCAAAATAGCCTTTATTCATTGTTATAGTATTATAATCTATTACAATCTAATAACCTTTATTAAAGTTATGATAAATTAATTAAATGAACATATTCGTTATGGTTATATGTTCCTACTTAAAACAAAATAATACTTAAAGAATAAATTACACTAATTTAATTATTATATCTATGTAATAAGAACTAATCAACAACTTCACACATTGATAATCAGAAAAAGAATAGTAATATTTTGAATACACTAATTTAATTCATATATCTATCTTAAAATAACTCTCCACAAAATATAGATTTTTAATTAAATATTAATAAAATAATATTCACATTTTCTGTAAAATTACATTGCTTTTAATGTATCATTGAATTATAAATAATTATTATGTTAAAAAAATTACAACATCAATAATCAGACAACATATTCCCATAATATTATAATGTCATGGAATTATTCCTAATGCAACTATTAATTATTAATAAAAATATAACAACATAATTTAAAGACATTAATGATATTATTTCATTAATAATTACATTGTTAATTAACGACATAAAATCACTTAACATTTTTTATTAGGTACAGATTATTGTTTGATTAATTATCATATTATTACAATTTTTAAATGACATTATGTGTATTAATACTTTGTAGATATGTGTACGTGCACTTCCGTTACTAGAAACAACCGCATTAATAAAATTTATGTATTTGAATACACGGATAGGCGTATATTTGAGCACATGCTATAAGCAAAGGCATTAATAAAAAATTTATGTGCCTAAATTTACGCCTATTGGCATATTTAGACACATTAATTTTATTAGTGTGGTTGTTGCTGGTTGGAATCAATGAAAGGTCTTCGCTCTTAATATATATATATATTAGAAGTAGGAAGGTCACATTTAGTAGTGGATTTCCTCTCCAAATTGTTAATTTCCTTAATAAAAACATTGATATGACATAACTATAACCTTTTAGAAACAATCATGGCCTCATGGCCTCTTGTTCATCTCAATTAATCATCTTGGGAGTGTATTTTGGACGAATACTGGCCTTGTGAGGTCTACCTCTCCTAATTCAATTTAAATATCCATCATCATTTTCTTTGACAAGTGCCTCACATTTCTTGTCTAACTATGACACTTTCCCTACCATGATTCTCTTCAAGTATAGATAAAATGGACAAGGGGAGCAGAAACTCTAGAGAAGCCACAACCAAGTTTGATTTCCTAATTTAATACCATGAATACTTCCATAATTAACGGTCACTTCAGTCTTGCAACATGCACGCTCTAGTATACGAGTTCCTAGTTAGAAGCATGATACCAACAATTTGTATTGTAGAGAGCAACCTAAGAGCTTAAGGCAAATGGTATAAGCATGCAAATATCCACCATAACTATTTTGAAAACATAAAGGCTAATTAAGTGCTTCAAATTTAAGTAGAGAACACCAGCGTGGTTCACATTTGCTCTTTCTTCTATAAACTTTGCCTCAAATCCATATCATAGTATTGTTCATATTTTCTCTTTTGGCATTAAAATTTGTCTAAAATCCATATCATTACAAGATATGCAATAAGAGAGACTCAAGTCATAAACCTTGGATACATAGTACATGTTAAATAAATGTAATTGCAGGATATATTCTTATTTTGTATTATTAATATTATTTACCCTTTTCAGAGATGTTGATCCTCCAATAAGGGATGTCATTGGTTTATTTGGTCATGCAAAGTATTGAGGTAAAACATTCGTTGTAATTCAGGTCAGTAGTACCCACAAAAGTATTATTAAAATGTATTTTTGTGTCTTCCAAGACAAGTCAGCCCTAAGAATGAGAACTCGACCATGTTGGTTTATTAGGCCGCTCAGCTAATTAGTATAAATAAGAGAGTCACCTCCCTCATTTGGACAAGTTGTGCACTCAAGAAAGTTTGTTAGAAATAGGAAAATCATTCCATCCGAGGTGAAGGAAACTGTATTGTATTATTTATTAGGTCTTACAATGTACTTGGTTGAAGTCTATATCAAGGAAGTTTGGTTTGGTTTTCTTCCCAACGAGAGTTACCCAAGATAAATATTTGTGTTCTCATTTATGTTGTGCTTGTTGTCCTTTCAGTGATCCTTCATAACAAACTACCACCCTCAAAAAGTATCCTAAATAAGGAATGGATTATAAGTTAATTAAAATGTAATTAGCATAGTTAATCACTTAAGGGAATTCCATTGAAAATCTTTTCCGACAGCATGTGAACCCATAAGGTGGTAAAATGGTGTGGTTAATGATTTTGCACAAATAATGATGTTCAGTTACGTAAAAAATTTGAATTTTTCATGCGTGGTAGTAACCATTAGCATATTTTTTGACCCATTTAGATTTTACCTAGAACCTCCATCAGCGGATGTTTTTGACCCATTTCGATTTTTCCTAGAACCTCCATCAGTGAATTTTTTGGCCCATTTTTATTTTACCCAAAACCTCCGTCAGTGGATTTTTTTACCCATTTCGATTTTTCCCAGAACCTCCATTAGCATATTTTTTGACCCATTTTGATTTTACCCAGAACCTCTGATCAAACTAGGTTGTCTACCATGCTTGAACTCACTCACAAGCCCTGTAAGATAACCCTGTGAACAAACTAGGTCCCTTCCTGAGAAAAACTAGCAAGATAACCCTATGAACCATAGGTTGGTGGATCCCCTACGTAAAAAAGAATCACTGATCAAATCAGATTGGACGTGATTCCAAATCAAACCAATTCAGATTGCATGGAAATTTTCTGAACAAAGGGTATAATGTTTTTTTTCAGATATGGTTGTATTTCCTGTTTGGGATTTGGCTGAAGGTTCAAGGAGGGTGACCGATGAAAGGGTACTGGGTATTGTTTTCTATTTACAGGATTCCTTCCTTTTGGTGGACTTGGTTAAGGTGGACTTGGAAAAACTTGTGAATTCAAAAGGTGAGAGGCCCTTCCTTGGAAACATGTTACATATTATAGGCTCAAAGTTAAGGAAAAATGTAATAATATAAGCCTCTGCTCTTTTTGTTGGACCTTCTAGACTTGGTTGGGCTGGTGGTTTCCTTCATACCCTTTATAGGCCACCTTTTTGTACTTAATTTACCATATTGAAAACACTAAAAATCCATTTTTTTCATTTATATATTTTTATAAGGCTTGTATCATTTATTTTTGAATTTCTGTTGTACAATTTCAGATCACATGAGATGCGATTCCATATCAAACCAGATCAGATTGCATCGAAATGTTCTGACCAAAGGCAATGTATGATGGTGTAGGATAAGTTATCCACTATCATTTGTATTTCTATTTGAGATTCTTCATTTTTATATTTTTATAAGGTTTGTAACATTCCTTTTCTAATTTCCATTGTACATTTTTTTTCTAACCAGTCTCGCTATAACAGTTATTTACCAGATACTGTATATGCATAGTAATCAATTTTACCCCTAGTTTTTTGTGCAGAAATCTTATAGGACTCAGAAGGTTTTATTTTGTTGTGTATGCAACGCCATAACCTTGGTTAGAAGGATAAAATAATTTAATGGTTCTTACCAAAGGTTAGTGTAGCATTTATATTGTGCCTATAGAGCTAGATTGTTTGTTTCACTGTTATTTCCAATTCAGAGATCCCCTCTGTAACCTGTGTGGCCCCTTTGGGAATCTTGTCATGATTGCAAATTATAAATTTTCATAAATTTAATCATGTTCTGTACATATCCTAATCCATTGACACATAAATAATGGAAGTCGTTTCCTCCAAAAGTTGTGGAAGAAGCATTCTGAATACTTGCAGAAGAGGATGCTATATGAGAAAAAAAACGAAAAATGAAGGAACAATTATCTAAAAAACAAAGGAAGTCATGAAAATTATGAAAAATTGTTAAAAAACATTGTTGGAGTGATAATGAAATAGAGTCTAGCGGTAATGATGCTCAGGTCCAACTTAACAATATACAAATACCTTATCAACTCCGTTGGCGCTCATCTATGCATTGTGTTAGTGAAAAATATCCAAACTTCGATCTTGTTTCCCTTCTTAAAGAAGAAAGTGGTTTATAAGAGATCATTCTCTGCAAAGCTATTGATGAGTCCCATACAGGAAATGTAGAGTTGACAAACTTGGATCCGTGTGAGAATGATCCAATTCTTTACACTATTGGTACTAGTGGCACATGGACATGCACACGGACACATAGTATAGATGATGTTTTGCTCATTATAACAGTGTATGCAGATGATATTGGAAAACTTATGCTGCACCATCCTTCATTGTCTGAAATAAAATCATAGTTATCTTCAAGGTCATAAGAATATCATTCCATTGTAGTCATCAAGCGAGGGTTTTACATGGGATCTAGGTCAGATGTGAATCCCTTATTGGGAGATGATCGTTTTATCAAGATTGGAAGAAATAAATTCATTCAAATGAATTGGATTATAGTGCACAACACAAATCCATTTGATTTTACCATAAATGCAGGCATGTATGTCCATATTTATTATGAAATTTTTTTGGGTATTTCCAAAGAAGAGTCATTGAAAATTCCATATCCTATGGAAGTGTTGAACTGTTTAGTAGATGTTTCTACTGGTGGAACATTCTGCTAGGTAAGAATTTTTGAATGTGAGTTGGATGTTATTGGTAGAGGCCACCATATTCCCCAAGGTGTGAATTTACATCCACATGTGGTGTTCTATACAAAACAAGGTTTATTGATATCAACTGAAACCATTGATGGTGAGTATACATGTATCTTTTAATTAATATTTTTCAGTTTATATCACAATCTTTTTCACCCAGAAAAAAACCCAATTTCTTGCTATTTATGTTTATGAATCAAAGAAAAATTACAGAAAACATAAGGTGCATAAGTTCCACATAAAACTACCAGCTAGACTCTGTAGAGACTCTTTGTAACAGTCATTAGTTGTATGTTCTACTGGATAGAACAAATTCCACATCAAATCATCAGTACATATTGATCACTATGCCTTATTGACTGAGACAAAAAAATATTAAAAACTGGAAATGTACTAAACTGGGTAGAGTGCACATATGTAAAATTCTTAAGATAGTATCTAATGCACAAATGACTATATACTAATTACAATGGATAGAACCTTTATACACTAATGTGGAATCTAGAAATTCCTCGAAATAAAGTGTACCCTCTTCCAGACCAGTAGTTTTCTTTGATAGAAAATCTTCCTGTGTGTTGAGTTCCTTGTGAATATGAAAAGAAGACAAAAACTAAAAATTACTCCCAACATTTGTTAATATTTATTTCCACTGATCCAGAATTGTAACCTGTAACATTGATTTCCCTACCAACTAGTCGAAGATACATTTTGAATCTCCACAAACCTGAAGTAATGTGATCCTTTTAAAGTTAGCAAAGAATAGTAAAGCCCAGCTAGCTATCTGAGTCAACTCTAGTGTTTGATCCTCTGCCACAACCTAACCAAACACGAAAAAACTGATTTCCTAGGAATCTGATATAAATACCTCCCCCACATTCACCCAGTTGTGCAACTAACGTTATCTTTATAGGAACTAATGTTATTGTTATTTTTTATGCAGGTATTGTTGATGTTTTATTTACTGTGAGATCTATCAAAAGGTGGGGTAAGAGCACTTGAAAGGGATAATTGTTTTTTTGTCGTTTTATTGCTATGAAATATCATAAGGACAACACTTTCCAACTTCTTGCAATGAAGGGTGATGATGAAGTTGTGACTGCCAGATTAGTTGCCTCTACAGAATATGTAAATCACAATGCGTTACCATCATGTATTGGAGTATTGCAACCACATCGAATCCATCTTCTTTCCTAAAAAAATTTCGACCACATAAGGTCTCGTAACATGATACGTAGTGAATTTTTTGTGGAAATTCCTTGTTTAGATGAAAGTTTCATGGTTACTTTTGAGCTTATTGCAATGCATGTCGTACCTCCTGGGATTGTGAAGAAAAACAATGCACTAGAATTCACCATAGAAGGGTATGCGAATCTTAAGGAGGTTGTTTTCGATAGATGGTCAACCTTTCCTGATAGATATCAGCTATCTTCAGGCTCAAGCAATTATAGTCAACCTGTTGGAAAATGGAGAGTGGGACCAACATTTAGATTTTGGTATTTGTATAATATCCTATAGCCTTGTGTGCAGGTGCACTTTTCATGGGATTCACACCAATTGGATCCTAACCATCATTGCTATGGATTGGGGATGAGGACTGGTGCAACCCATTTGGAGATGTAAACATTATACCTATCATAAATATGGTGAATTCTGTATGAAAAATCTGTGGTGTAATATCTATGGTGAAATGTTTGAACTTTGTAATTTGAAGTTTTCTAAGTAAATATAAATCTGAATATGGGGAAATCCAAATAGTCTTCTTTGTGTGCTTGCTGAGATTGTTAGTGATTCATTCATGACTATGCACTCTAATTCTGTAGCCTTGTAGTATTATATGTTGATCCTGCAGGGCTGCATCACATGACATATTGATGTTGCGTTATCAATGGTTTTTTTTTTCCCAAGGAAATTTTTTTTTCTTTGATATTTCAAATCTTGAAATTAGAATATACATTTTTTATCCTATGGGATCTTGGAAATATACATATGTTATGTCTTCAAACTATCCTAATAGCTATTTATCCTAGTCTTTCATAATCAACAAAATATCTGGTGAATTTTGTTTGACAGATCTATGATGAAATATGTTTTTTTACCCAAGAAAAAAATCATACTTTTCATTTCAGAGAAGAAATAGCATACATTACATATCATCATCTCCTTTACTTCCTGACTAAATATTATCATTTTCATTAATTGATAGATAACATTTAGCCTATTTACCATTTATAGCTTGCATTTTACACCAAGTGTCCATAACAATAAAGAAAGGTCAAAATTGCACCTTTCAAAGATCGAATGTGAGCATATGACGTTAGGTTATATAAAATTAACAAAAGGATAGTATTCTCAATATATCTAGCCATTCAATTTCAAAAACCATTTACTATAAACATTTAATAGAAGGGTTTGGCTTTCATTTTTATTAATCTAGGTGGATATTTCATAAATACAAGACAACCATGTAGTGTTTATGCACAACATGCACTTTATAAACCCAAATTGAAAAATTAAATGTATAATAATGTGGAAAATAGTAAAACATACCATTTCCAACTAAAATCACTCAAAAATACCCAATACTTAGGGTTGGGAAGGCATTTCTTTGATCTAGGTAAAACTGGGTTGAAAACGCAAAAGTTGTCATTTTGTCAATTTAACTCTGAACAAATGAAACATAATTTTAAAACAATTAAAGAGGTTTTAGTCAAAAATATATCTATCTTCAACCCCATGGTGTTATTTTCAACTGATGACAATTGTACAAACTATGGCATGCATTTTCCTAAACCCATTTTTGAATATTTACACACTATTTTTTATTAATTTTGAATTTGTCCAAGATACTTGCAATTTTAGTCATTCATGTTCAATTTAACAACTATGCATTCCTAGCTTGCATTTTTAGGCTTATGGCTTGCATTTTACACCAAGCGTCCATAACAGTAAAAAAACGTTAAAATTGCACCTTTCATATGTCGGTCATATGAGGTTATATAAAATTAACACAAGGATAGTCTTCTCAATATATATAGCCATCCAATTTCAAAAACCATTTACTATAAACATTTAATAGGAGGGTTTAGCTTGCATTTTTATTAATGTAGATGGATATTTCATAAATACAAGACAACCATGTAGTGTTTTTGCACAACAGGCACTTTCTGAACCCAAATTGAAAAAATAAATGTATAACAATGTGGTGTTGTAGCTGCAACAATTTCCGGAATTTCTAAAAATTTGGGACCCTCCTTTTAATTTTTTCTTTCTTAGCTTGGTTGGGATTGCTTGATTTTACTGCAATTTTGGATTTTTAAGGATGATTGTTAAATGAATATCTTTATGCTGATGTGGCCTTTTATGACTTACAGTGATTTCTTACCCCGCTGCTAGAATTTGTTGAAGCTATGAATCAGAACCACAGTTAACTACTCATCTGTCGTTGCGGAGGTGCAGTTGAATAAAGATCTGATCCAGAGTGTTACTTTCCTCCGATGTGCTTTCTTTTTATTTTATTATCGGCATCCTTGTTTTAAAATCGTCAGAGCCCTAGTGCTTTGCAGTATCGTCGTTTCGGATGACAAATTGCGAGCACCATGACGGATGTTTCAATTTTTTCTGATTCCCATCAGTATTGTTTCACAAGGCCTTAGTCTATTTTGCTCTGCCGTTGCGACTCTAGAATGGACTAATCTTCTGCTTTAGTTTTCCCTTTGGCCGATGTTTTATTCTTTGCAGATGTTTCTCTTAATTTTCGGTTCTATTTTCTCTCCAAATTTGACTAGTCTACAAAACTCTTTGTCTTTACAGCTTCCGCTATTGCAGTGTTCCAACCAACTTATGGTCCGAGGCTATAGTCTAGTTGAGCTCCGATGCGGAGTTATTATTTTTCTCACCAATGTTTCACTTTGCACTGTGGAACTCGCAGTTGTTTCGTCTTTCGCCGTTACGGTGCATTAGAATACTTTATCACCGACCCCTTAGTTACTCCACCACCCGATTGTCGTGTTTTTCCACCGAATATTTTTACCGAGGATATATATATTGGGGGATTTGGGGCATATTTCTATTATTTTACCTGCGAACTCGTTCCTGCATTGTCATTGTCGTTTCGAACTAGGCGTTGTACTTGATGTCGGTAGCTCATTCATAGGTGGCGTCATCGTGGAAGCTTTCATATTCTTCTTGTCAGTTGTATAACTTTTTACCAGGTAGGCCAATCATTCAATTCTACCCCTTCATTTGAGTTTTGAACTAGGGTTGTCGTCCTTGGTTATGTTTTCCTTCCATGGTGAATGGACACCTAGGTTTGTGGTTTTTTTTTAGCATATATGTAGTTCATTTCGATAGTATGGCCATCCGAAGGAGGGTTTTTATTTTCCTAATGATTATTGCAGTGTCGTTATGAATTTTCAAACCTTACCCTAATGTTTGGGAAACTGGTACAGACAAGCGTTACGCTGTCTGCACCGGTTTTCTCCAGTTTGCATATGGCCGTCCAAGGGGGGAGGTTTCCTTTCTTTTGCAGTAGGTAGGCATTTTTCCTGGTTTGGTTCGAAATGCCGAAGGGTTTGGTATTTCCGGTGATTTGATCGCTCGCGTGTTTGGGACTAGGGTTGCAGTTTTTTAAGGTTGCGCCTCATTTTGATGGAATTGGCGATAGGACATTTTGTTCTGGAATCGATAGCGTTGAGGATGTAGTTTATGAGACTGTTTTATTTTCCAGGAGAAATTCTACATTCTTAGTGAAGCCATGATGTTATTGGTTAATCAAGCTAATTTTTTAGTCATGGGAAAGATCTAGGATTTTTTGTAGACCTATCTTGTGTGAGAGTATTTGGTAGTTAGATCGAGTTCTATATTTTACATAGATTCAGTCATGACTAACATGGCCGAGGTAAATGATTATGTAGTTTTGTTTTCATTCTTTGAATATTGGTTGAACGACTTAATAGGACCTAAAAGAATTTTGTTGTATGACAGGGAAATTGTTTCGAGTACGAGATGTCAAAAAGGAAGAAAAAGAAAGCCCTTGTAGTGGATGAAGAACCTGAGGTAGAATTTATCACAAAGACTGAGTATATTTACGAGGACACCAGATGCACCACAAGAGTGGAACCTGAATACAAGTGGGGCAAAATTTACAGACTGATATCACACCATGAAGTACCTGACACTGGTTTTGAAGAAGAAACGATATATGATAATATTGAAAGACTTTCTTTGATGAAGATTTCTACCAGGCCCGAGATTTTCCCATGCTTAGAAGTAATTGGATGGATTCTGCCTAGGGTAGATGTGACTACCATGATTCTAGCCAACACTGACAAACAGGGCTATGCCGCTTACAACCCTGGTTATGTATCATTATCCTACCACTTACAAGAAGCCCAGGTTTACCTAACTGAGGATTGGCTAAAGGAGATTAATCTTGACTTGGTTGAAACATTAAAAAGAATGATGGTACCTAGTAAGAGTTTCCGAACTATACCATCAGGGGAATACGACACAACTACATTAAGAACCCCTTATAGGTTCATTGCTTTAATGTTTGATAGAATATTTAGGAGAGCCCATGGAAAAAGTTTTAAGTTGGGATGGGTTCCTATCATCTTCGGTGTAGCCACTCAAGGGACCGTGTTCAACTGGGAGAACATTGTGTCAAACAGTATCTCAGCTTGCATTGCTTCAGCCCTTGGAGGGGTGTCCTAGAAAAAATATGAGTTCAACATGAGCTCCATATTGATTGATTGCATACTATGAACCCAATCATTCCCAAACCTAAGTTGTATTTGGGATAGATATAGAAAACCGGTATACATAGCCTACAAGCCATTATGGGTGCATAAGTACTACAGTCGTTATAGAGAAGTGTGTGAACACTTTATTATTCCGTTGTATACAATGATTTTCTTGAAACAATGCAATTGCGTGTTTGAAGAGGCGTTGCAATTCATTGAGAAGTATGCTGATTACTACTTAACTGAGGACGGGATGTATATTAGAATGTATGTTTGCTCTAGAGCACCGTCACTACTTCCCAAATATGCCACTGATTATGTGGTACACAAGGAGGTAGTCAGGAAGGTTTTCTTGGATGGCATAGGGAGTTTTTTATTTGAGCACAAGAAGGCGACTTATCCTCCCATACTATTTAGATTGGGAAGTTATAGGTTTTCAAGAGTTAAAAAGGCTGATGAGTTTGTAGAGGAACTGGAGAAATTTCATTTTGGATAAATATACTTCCATAGGAATGATTCTCGGAATAAAGTCGCGGAACACTGCAAGGAAGCCAATGTGCATTTTGAATATACAAGCCATTGGGATAAGGATAAATCAGTTTTCCAAAATGCAGAAAACATGACTGCATTAAAAAGAAGATTCAAAAAGAAGATCACTACTAAAGGTGGGAAAGACCAAGCTGAACAGAAGAAAGCAGATGAAGAGAAGGCTAGGAAAAGAGAAGAAGATGCTAGGAGACTAGCAAAGGAGACTAAAAGTTGGCTTAGAAGTGAGGAAGAAGAAAAGAAGAAAGCTGAACAAGAAGTAGCTAAGAGTGCAGAGGAAGCTGCCAGGAGAGAAGAAGAGGAAAGGAAAAAGAAAGAGGACGAGGAACTCAGGAAAAAGGAAGCTGAAGGACTGAAACTGATAGGGTCCATGATAGAGCAACAAACTTTCGACCCTACAGACACTCAAGTTCAGGATCTGGATAATCCTGATTCTCAAGACCCTGATGCAATTGCTAGCAGCACCTTAGGACAGGTTGTTTTTTCTGGCCTAAGACTGATCCCTTTTGAACAAAAGAAAGGGGAATAAGTTCCATATATCAATACCATTTTTTATGACAAGGAAAAGAAAATAATTGTGAATAGGACCAAAAATAAAGTTGAAACTGGGGGGCAGTCAGGGAAGATGATAAATGATAAAACCGTGGTCCATGGGACAGACAACGACCCAAGACTCACTATCCGAGCTGGAGCAGCATTGATCCATGCCTTTGAAGATAATATGGATTGAATAATGAAATACCTTGAGCAATCAAGGAAAACTGCTGCCCAACTGAAAGATACATTGCGAAGGGAGAGAGAGAGGAAAGCAACAAATTGAAAAGGAAGTTTCAAGACATGCAAAATAAGGTAAAGTCTTCAAAGGCAGAGCTTCAGTCCCTCCAAGTAGACAAGATGTCTTTGGAAGTTTCCCAGGAAATCTTAGCAAAATTATAGCAGGAATATTAGGAGCTAATGACAGAAAAGGATGGGCTGAAAACAGCATATGAAAGTCTTCATGCAGAAAGAGAGCAGGTGTAAAGTAAGATGGGGGAGCTGGAATTACAAAAGGCTAATTTGGAGGAGGAAGAAATACAATCTCAGGTGCAAGCAGCAGAGTTTAAAGAGAAAATTGCTTCATTAGTAGCATCTTTGAAAGAATCCAAGGAACAACAAACCAACATTCAACCTTTTAAAGAACATGTTTTAACACAAAGAAGCAAAATGCATAGGCTGTAGGTGTCCATAGAAGAAGAGAGGTGGAAGGTTTTGCAGGTAGATAATAGATTAGAAGAAATTTTGGAGACTTATTCATATTTCGTAGACATATCTCAGGACATTTTAGAAGTATTGATAGGAATATCAGCGATATTGGAGGCCAATGAGGAGATCCCTGCAAACTTACCAGCAAAGGATCAACAAGGCTTAAAACAAGATTATGACTTGTTAGAGTTTTCCATAAACACAACTGAAGAATTTAAGAAGGCTGTAAAGAAAATAAAGGGATCTTGCACTGAGTTTTCTAGAAGATTGTTGATTACTTACAACCGATGTCAGGTGGCTGCTGAGTAGAGAATAGACACATTTCCAGACCATGACCTGTTCATAGAGATGTTACAGAATAGATATCAAGAATATGAATAGAGAATTCAATAGGTTAAGGCCCTGGACGAGCAGATCTTGAAAGCTGAAGTAGCTCATTCAGCGGTCAGTGTTCAGTTACTCAAAGATCAACTACGCTTGAGCTCAGCCAGGATTGAAGTGATAAAAAATCAGGCTACAAAGTTTGAAATCAATATTCGCTTTCTCGAACCTTCCAAGTTCGAGAAAATTGCATCAAAAACCTTAGCATGGAAGAAGTTCCTGAACAATCAAGCGGGGCCCTCCACTTAAGTGCTTTATTAGTTTTTTTAAATGTAATATATTGTAAATTGTATAAGGACTGAATATGAGACAATTATGGGAGATGAAACATTGGTGAAGCCCAGGGGTCAATTGTGGGCAGCCCAAAAGTTTTTTGTTTTTGTATAAGTATAGGAGAGTTAGATAGAGAGAGGGATTTTTCCCAGTGAGACTTGTGAAAAACTTGTTGTAAGAGGAACTATTTCGTTTTGCAATAATATAATTACAATTTTTCCTGTTGGAGAAAGCGCTGTGTGGAATGTTCAAATGTGGTGAAATGAACAATGTTGAAGGGGAACTATTTCATTTTCAGCTGTGTTTCATTAACTATGAGATCGTTATAACTTTCTAAACCTATGTTGTTGTATGATTGTTCTCTGGTTTATTTTATGATAATTTCCACTATGAGTAATGAATGTTTTAACAAACGACGAGCTATCTTGTTGTGCATATCTCTATTCATCTTTATGTGTTTTGATTCTAAGAACAACTATATGTGATTTATCTTAACATATGAGCAGTAATGCATTACTCATTAATTGATAATCTTGCTCCCTAGGGACATCTTAGTTAGTCTTGTTTTTCTGTTGTGTGTGATTTAGATGCGAGAGAGTTTAAGACGAGAGGTAAAAACCTGCGCATCACATTGTGACCGCTCCCTGTATTCTTTATCAATCTGCATGTTAGATAGGCACTTGCATATCATACTTAAAGTTAAAAAATACAAAAATATACATGGCGGACCGGAACGCAATTGGTAAAATGATTTATTTTTGTTACTTGACCTACGGTAGCCAGACCGCAAACCAGACGGATTCCCCATACCAAACAGTCATGGGCTAGTTGGGAACGTTGACTAGGGAGAATCCCTTGTTGTTTTTTCCTGTGATTTTCCAAGCATCAACACATGGAAAATAGTAAAACATACATTTTCCAACTAAAATCACTCAAAAATACCCAATACTTAGGGTTGGGCGGGCATTTCTCTGATCTGGGTAAAACTGGGTTGACAACACAAAAGTTGTCATTTTGTCAATATAACTTTGGACAAATGAAACATAATTTAAAAGACTTGAAAGAGTTTTTGGTCAAAAATATATCTATCTTCAACTCCATGGTGGTAGTTTCAACTAATGACAATTGTAAGGACTGTGTCGTGCATTTTTTCTAATCCCATTTTGGAATATTTAAACACGGATTTTTACGTAACAACTTAGAATTTCGGTCATTAATTTTGAATTTGTCCAGGATACTTGAAATTTTAGTCATTATTGTTCAATTTAACTGCTATGCATTCCTATCTTGCATTTTTATGCTTATGGATTACATTTTACACCAAGTGTCCATAACTATAAAAAAAAGGTTAAAATTGCACCTTTCATAGGTCGACTGTGAGCCTACGAGGTTAGGTTATATAAAATTAACACAAGGATAGCCTTCTAAATATATCTATCCATCCAATTTCCAAAACTATTTACTATAAACATTTAATATGAGGGCTTTTCATGCATTTTTATTAATGTAGGTGGATATTTCATAAATACAAGACATCCATGTAGTGTTTTTGCACAACAGGCACTTTCTGAACCCAAATTGAAAAAATAAATGTATAATAATGTGGAAAATATTAAAGCATTCCATTTACAACTAAACTCACTCAAAAATACTCAATACTTAGGGTTGGGAGGGCATTTCTCTTATCTCGGTAAAACTGGGTTGAAAACACAAAAGTAGTCATTTTGTCAATTTAACTCTAGACAAATGAAACTTAATTTAAAAAAATTGAAAGAGGTTTTTGTCAAAAATATATCTATCTTCAACCCCATAGTGTTAGCTTAAACTGATGACAATTGTAAGGACTATGGCATGCATTTTCCTAACCCCATTTTTTAATATTTACACATCGTTTTTTACGAAACTTAGAATTTCAGTCATTTTTTTTAATTTGTCCAATATACTTGTAATTTTAATCATTCTTGTTCAATTTGACTGCTATGCATTCCTAGCTTGCATTTTTATGCTTATGGCTTGCATTTTACACCAAGTGTCCATAAAAGTAAAAAAAGGTTAAAATTGCACCTTTCATAGGTCAACTGTGAGCATACGAGGTTAGGTTATATAAAATTAACACAAGGATAGTCTTCTCAATATATCTATCCATCCAATTTCCAAAACAATTTAATATAAACATTTAATATGAGGGTTTGGCTTGCATTTTTATTAATGTAGGTGGATATTTCATAAATACAAGACAACCATGTAGTGTGTTTGCACAACAGGCACTTTATGGACTCAAATTGTAAAAAAAACTGTATAATAATGTGGAAAATAGTAAACATACCATTTCCAACTAAAATCGCTCAAAAATACCCAATACTTAGGGTTGGGCGGGCATTTCTCTGATCTGGGTAAAACTAGGTTGAAAACACAAAAGTTGTCATTTTGTCAATTTAACTCTGGACAAATGATACATAATTTAAAAAACATGAAAGAGGTTTTTGTCAAAGAAATATCTCTCTTCAACCCCATGGTTTTAGTTTCAACTGATGACAATGGTAAGGATTGTGGTGTGCATTTTCCTAAGCCCATTTTTGAATATTTACACATTGTTCTTTACAAAACATAGAATTTCAGTCATTTCTTTTTTAATTTGTCCAAGATACTAGGAATTTTAGTCATTCATGTTCAATTTGACTTCTATGCATTCCTAGCTTGCAGTTTACACCAAGTGTCCATAAAAGTAAAAAAAGGTTAAAATTGTACCTTTCATAGGTCGACTGTGAGCATACGAGGTTAGGTTATATAAAATCAACACAAGGATAGTGTTCTCAATATATCTAACCATCCAATTTCCAAACAAATTTAATATAAACAATTAATAGGAGGGTTTGGCATGCATTTTTATTAATGTAGGTGGATATTTCATGAATACAAGACAACCATGTAGTGTTTTTGCACAACAGGCACTTTCTGAACCCAAATTGAAAAAATAAATGTATAATAATGTGGAAAATAGTAAAACATACCATTTCCAACTAAACCCACTCAAAAATACCCAATACTTAGGGTTGGGCGGGCATTTCTTTGATCTGGATAAAACTGGGTTGAAAACATAAAAGTTGTCATTTTGTCAATTTAACTCTAGACAAATGAAACATAATTTTAAAAAACTAAAAGAGGTTTTTGTCAAAAATATATCTATCTTTAACCCCATCGTGTTAGTTTCAACTGATGACAATTGTAAGGACTGTGGCGTGCATTTTCCTAAGCCCGTTTTTGAATATTTACACATTATTTTTTACGAAACTTAGAATTTCAGTCATTTTTTTTAATTTGTCCAATATACTTGGAATTTTATTCATTCATGTCCAATTTTACTACCATGCATTCCTAGCTTTCATTTTTATGCTTATGGCTTGCTTTTCACACCACGTGTCCATAAAAGTCAAAAAGGTTAAAATTGCACCTTTCATAGGTCGACTGTGAGCATATGAGGTTAGGTTATATCAAATTAACACAAGGATAGTCTTATCAATATATCTAGCCATCCAATTTCCAAAACCATTTGCTATAAACATTTAATAACAGGTTTTGGCTTGCATTTTTATTAATCTAGGTGAATATTTCATAAATACAGGACAACGATGTATTATTTATGCACAACATGCACTTGCTGAACCCAAATTGAAAAAATAAATGTATAATAATGTGGAAAATAGTAAAACATACAATTTCCAACTAAAATCACTCAAAAATACCCAATACTTAGGGTTGGGCGGGTATTTCTCTGATCTTGGTTGAAAACACAAAAGTTGTCATTTTGTAAATTTAACTCTAGACAAATGAAACATAATTTAAAAAACTGAAAGAGGTTTTTGTAAAAAATGTTGACGTAATTGTAACTTTGGAATATATTCACTTGTATTTCTTATCTATTGTAACGGGATGTTTATTCCGGGATGTTATCATGTTATGTCATGCCCCGATTTTCCACTTGGGAGAATCAATAATGTAAACAAGTCATGTCAAGTCATTGTGGGTAACCCTCCTATTGTCTAAGGGTTAAAGTTCCTGCAGTTCCGGGGCACTTGGGTTATTAGAATCTCCAAGGAGAGGTCGGCCCTAGTAGGGTTTTAGTCATGCTAGTATTAGTATAAATAGAGAGCTAGACTCTCTATTTAGCATACATCACAAACAAACTCAAGTGTAGCGCATAGTTGAGGAAGGAGAAGACACTGGGGCTAGACAAGAAGAAGGTTACTACTGTTGGGAGAGCATCTTACTATTTTGTGGTTTTACCTTTTGTGTTGATTCTATCTCTGAGGAAGTTGCGGGTTTTTCTCCATTGATGGTTTCCTCGAGGAAAAACACTGTGTTCATTGTCTCTTGTGTTTGATTGTTGTACTTGCATTAGAGGAAATTTGGGGTCTAAAATGGGCCTTATAAGAAAACGTGCCAAAATAAGTTTTTGTGAGTTGGAATTCAGGAACCAATAGAATTTCAACAAAATAAGTCAACCATAATGGTTGAATTGACATATTTGTCATTAAAAAAACTACTTTTTGTGTTCGTATTTTCGACATATCTCATTGTGTTTTTACTCAAATTTCGATCAAGAGAGCTCGTTGGATGTGGAATTTGATTCTGCATCCAACGCATACCCACACTACATACTTTTGACAGAACTCGCTACCCCAAAAATAAGAAATACCTGAAAAACGTGATGATGACATCATCATCACATGTTTTTAGGTATTTCTTCTTTTTGGGGTAGCGGGGTCCATAAAAAATATGTAGTGTGGGTACTCGTTGGATGCAGAATCAAATTCCTCATCCAACGAGCTCTCCCAATTGAAATTTGAGTAAAAACATAGGGAGATAGGTCGAAAATACGAACACAAAAAGTAGTTTTTTTCTTTCTTCCTCCAAAATTAATCAATATTATTTTATTATTTTAACTATTATTTTATTATTTTCCTTAGGAGGCCCATTTTAGACCCCAAAATTCCTCTAATAAGTTGTTCTCTCAGTTAAAGATCCTAACATAATGCTAGCTTGAATGTTGAAAAACTAACATGGGATCAGAGCTAACCTGAGAAGAAGACACTATGCAGCTGCGGGAACTAGGGATTCCTACTTTGTGGATCTCTCTCCATAGATTTTATGCAAAATTAAGGTGGAATAACTCTCCTCCTTAGGGCGCATCTTTCTGTCGAAGCATAATCCAATTATGAGGTTTTTCAGTTTTGGACTCGACACTACTGCTGAAAATTAGGGCTTGTCACAGAAGATGAAGTTTTTAGTGAGGCTTGGATTGATCTCTTCCCCAAAATCGAAGTTAGGGATCAATTTCAAAGCATTTGGTTGGACAGAACTCTAGAAAAGAAAAACCCTAATTTGCTCCTGAACCAGCTTTACAGGATTTTAGCTCAAAATTCAGATCCGACATCTTGCCCTGGTAAGATCTAAAATATTTTTTATTTCCATTTGAGGTTCTCAGTTAAGATGTCTCATTATACCAAGCTGGATGAAAATCTTGAGGGATCTGATAACTTCCAAGCTTAGAAGTATAGGATCTCCCCAGTCCTAGAAGAGAATGAGTTAGACTCCTACATCCATGAGGAGGTTCTAGTTCTAAAGGGAGATGAGGCTAAGGCCTTGCATAAGAAGAAGTTGGTTATGGAAAAGAGAATCATTGGTGATTCTATCAAGGATCATCTCATACCATAGGTGTCCTCCCTAAAGACACCTAAAGCTATGTTTGATTCCCTAACAAAATTGTTTGAAGGGAAGAACCAAAACCGGAAGATGACTTTGAGAAACCAACTGAAGAATGTGAAGATTCAGAATGCAGAAACAATCCAGTCTTACTTCACAAGAGTTTCTCAGATCAAGCAACAACTAGAAGCAGTAGATGAAGAAGTGGAAAATACAGAGGTTGTGATGACTACCTTGAATGGCCTCCCTAGGTCATGGGATTATTTCACCCAAGGAATCTGTGCTAGAAAGAAGTTAGTCAAGTTCAGCAGAATATGGGAACAGTGTTCTCAAGAAGAAGCTCAGATAGCAGCTCAAGAAGAAAAGAGGGAAAGTGAAGATCAAGCTCTCATGGTACACTCCAAGTCAACCAAAAGAAGATCTCATCACCCTAGAGGTAAGCACTATCACAAAGATAACACTAGAAAAGATTTGTCTAGAGTCATATGTTATACATGTGATGAAGCAGGACATTATGCAAAGAATTGTCCTAAGAAGCAAAAACTAACAAAAAAGAGCAACAAAAGAAGACATCATGCTCATGCTGCAGAGGATGATGAACCATCCAAGAAAAGAACCAGATATGAAAGTGAATATTCTTCAAGCGAGGATGAATATGTTTTGATTTCCACTCTCACGGGAAACATTACTCATGGAAGCAATGATTAGCTCATAGATAGTGGGGCTTCCAAACATATGACAGGATTCAAGAAATCCTTTGTGAGACTGTCAGAACATGAATCACCTCACAAGGTGAAGCTATGAGATGACTACCAATATCCAATAAAAGGTAGGGAGGAATCTTCCTATAAACTAGACTTTGAAAAGTCTCTAACAATGAAGGAAGTATTGTTTGTGCCAGGACTCAAGAAGAACCTCCTCTTCATATCAGCATTAGATGCAAACGAAATGCAGGTTGCATTCATAGATGGTCAAGTCATCATGTGGCCAAAAGGAAATACTATCGATGATGCAGTGGTGATTGGAGAACAAGAAGGAGGATTGTAAAAATTAAAGGGTCATCCACAACAAGCCTTGGTCCATGACACAGTAGAGCCAAGTGAACTTTGGCATAGAAGGCTTGCACATGTGCATTATAGTGCACTACTTATGACAAGCAAAGTTGTTGAAGGTTTTCCAGAAATCCAAGCAAAACATGATGGGGTTTGCAAGGGATGTGCGAAAGGAAAGAATACAAAGAAGACATTTCCAAGTAGCGAAAGCAAAGCAAAAGGAATCTTGGAAATCATCCACTCCGATGTATGTGGACCTATGTCACCAAACTCACTAAGCGGGTATGCATACTATGTTTCCTTTATTGATGATTTTTCTAGGAAGACATGGGTTTACTTCATGAAGAACAAAGACGAAGTATTCACCAAGTTCAAGGAATTCAAAGCCTTGATCAAGAATCACACTAAAAAGAAGATCAATACTTTTCGATCAGATAATGGCGGAGAATTCACTTCAAATGAATTCAAAGAGCTATGTAAAGAATCAGGAATTAAGAGGGAGTTGTCCACCTGTTGAGGCCTGTAAATTCGCAGGCGGCAACAGTAAGGGATTCTCCCCAATCAGCGTTCCCAACTAGCCCGCTGACTGTTTGGTATAGGGAATCCGTCCGGTTTGCGGTCCGGCTACCGTAGGTCAAAGTAACAAACACAGGCTTTACTGGTTGCGGCCTGGCCCACCGAGTTTTTTGTATTTTGACCTAAATGAATGATATGCACGTGCCTAACTAAATGCAGGATGGTCTAAATGCAGGGAGCGGCCACAAAGTGATGCGCAGGTTCTTACCTCTCGTCTTGTGCTCACAAGCAACCAAACCAGATACGAACAGATATAACTAACTACCTAAACTATCCCTAGGGAGCGAGGTTATCATCTTGACTGAGCAATACATTATCACACACAGTAAGAAAAATCACAGATAGATGATGCTACTCTCACAGCACATGAAAGCTTACAAATATTCAAATAACCAGATAGCCGATCATTCTATAACAACATTTATTTCTCTTAGTGAAATTACATCCCAGAAACTACTGAAAAATAGTTAACAAGAACGTAGGTTCAAAACATCAACTATTCTTACAGCAAATGAAATACAGCTGAAAACAAAATAGTTCATCTTCAACATTATTCATCGAATGCTTCGATACATTCCACTTCTTTACTCTTTCCAGCAGACAAAATTGTAGTTCACTTTGCAAAACGAAATAGTTCCTCTTACAAGCCAACGATTACAAAATTTTCTCAGAAAAAAGCCCTGTTTTCCTCAGGCTTCCCGTTATTTAAACTACAAATCCTGTCTCCTGGGATGCCCTCGGCGTGTGACCGTTCAGCGTCCCTCCACGATTCAGTTGCTTTTCTGGTTGTTTCACCTTCCCCATCATTTCCACAGGCATTTATTTTCTGACAGTAACTGCTAAAAATGCCCCACTGGCGCCTCTGTCATTCGTTTATGTTGTCCTTTTCTGCACGGCGCTTTGCTTCAGTGATTCATGGGATGATTTCTGCATACAAACTTGGTGCATTATCCACTAAATTAAGACATTAGGCATCAATAATTTTTAAATTATAATGATACATCCACAACGAGCTAGCCTGGTTCATTCGGGTGAGGGGAAATGCGTAGGCTCGGGACGACAACAAATAGGTAAATCGACAGTCGGGCGATACATGGATCGGATGGGACAAGGCTTCTGCACCGGATGGGAGAAGGCTCCAGGAGCCGTAATGGCGGAGGAGCATAAGAAACGGGCGAGTGGCAATGCAGGCGACCAAGGAAATCAGACGGTGGAGAGGAGTGGGTCGGCGGATAGAAGGCTCCGTCACCCGCAACGGCGGATGGGCCGCAGGTCAGAGACAGGCGACGAGGGAGAAGAAAGTTTGGGTGAGGGACGACTGGTCGGACGTCGGATGAAACTCGTGTCGGTGGCTGACTTCATCTCCCCAGCCGCAACGTCGGGTAAGAAGAAACTCGGGAGAAGCGATTTGAACAACCACGAATCGGGCATCGGGTGACACTTCAATCGGGCGGAAACTTTGGTCTAGGAGCCGCAACGACGGGTGAGATAGGACTCAACTTCTTCCAAAGGAGGCCCGATCCAAAGAGAAAAACTAACAGCGCTAAGGCCCAATTACGGTCAAAATCGAATTCTTTCTTTAAGGCAAAAAAAATCATACTCTACGGGTACCAGAACAGACCACGCGACTCAAGCTAAGCTGGACGAAGCAATCAAAAAAGCGGGCAATCAACTTCAAACGCAGAGATAAGCTCAAAGACACCGAGCTTTCAATAGTCGATCCAAACAAATAATGATAAGGATGGGTCCCAGAGTTTAAGTGAAAAGTTTAAAATCGGGGAAAAGGTTGCGGCAACAACAACTGGCGATTTCCTGGTGATCCTAGATCTCTGGGTGGTTTCTTCCTTGAAAAGCAGACTGTCCTAAAACAAATGTATCCATTGAACTCTTCCAGCTATACGGATTTCTCAGTAATAGAAGCGTGTACCTTGATCATTGATATCAGTCCAATTTGGGTGATGAAAGTCAAGATTCTAGAGTCCGGATAACTTTGCTGAGGCCAAAATATGAGTTCATTATTAATTTTTTCTTCAGGTAGCTGGTAACATTGGACACCACAGGATTGTAGCAGGTGATGAACAGAAACGTTCATTTGTTCCTCATTCCCATGCCATATTAGAAGCTTTTGTGCTTTTCAGATTTTGTCCTCTTTTAATGAGAGTCTTCATGCATGCCTTTCTTACTGAATTTTCATCCAGGATCCTCTATCCCATAG
>LPNX011199997.1:4453-49703 GCA_001517045.1 Pseudotsuga menziesii
AGGAGAGGTAGGGAGGGGATAAGATAGAAGGGAGAGAGAGAGAGGGCTGAGGGATGGTTATAGAGGTAGAGGGACGGTGAAGGAGAGAAATATCGATGGTTAGATAAAGAGGGATGTAGAGAGGCTATGTGGATGCTTGTTAGATAGAAAAAGGGGGAAGGTTGGTTATAGAGGGAGAAAGTGTATGGTGTTCCAATACCAATGTATATGCAAAATTGTTTTTTAAATTAACGTAGAGAAACACATATGAGATATAACGCATATGCATTATATCACATATGCGAAATAAAACACATATGCGATATAAAACACACATGCGTTATAACACATATGCGTTTTGTAAAATTTAAAATTTCGGCGGGAACAAGGCTTGACATGGTGCTCAGAAATAGCTTCAGACTGTCGAACCTATTGGCTAGGAAAAATAAAACAGGGCTATTGCCTGTATTTCAGAACTCTATGGATATGCTAAGTTTCGATGGTTTTTTTTTTGATATGACAAACACACTATTTTTTTTGAAAATATAGAATATTGTAGAATACGATCTAACAATTCTGAATATGTAATTTTTCCTAAAAAATTATGTTTTATTTATTTATTATTATTTTTCTAAATGACACAAGTCAGTTTTCAAAAATAGATAGATCAATTGTTTTTTATATAAATTTTGATTGTCTTCACCATTTCACAAGAAAACTATATGGTGCACTAGACTCGAGAGCGATATCTACAATCTTATATATAGAAATCAATAATTTCATTAATTTTTGCACCTAAAGTTTTGCACCCATACAGAAGGTTTTCGTTTCAAGGTTTTCAGACTTTAATAATTAATAATAATAAAAATAATTTGTGATTTTTTTTGAAAAAATAGTGTTGCATTAGTACCATATGTCTTTTATATGTCTGAAAGATTTTATCCAAAAATGACATCATTTACCTCATATAGTACTGCACCCGTACAAACATATATGTTATGTTGTGCTGAAAATTTGAAAACCCAATTTACGGTAAACTAATTTTATAATCATTTACACAAATTTTATATAGATAAAATTTATATATTATGGAATCTTATTCAATTACTTAACTTTTTTCTTTTTACTTCATTTTCAAATCTGTTAGGGAAGTACATCTAATTGTTACCTAAAGTCATAGGCTCCATGTTTTTTCAGTGTTAAGTGGCATCTGAAGTTCCTTTAAAGGAGTCAATGATTGTGCATTAACCCTCTGACCTACCAATTCCCAGCTATAACATTTCTAAGGTACTACATTTACCTCTACTTAAAATTGCTTGGATTTGACATTCTCTACTATAATCCAGTCCTTCATGTGTGAATAAATTTTGTACGAAAGAAACAATGCCAACCTTGGGCATGCTTCTTGCATTATATATCTACTTGTATAAATCAATAGAGATGAGTAAATATAATCCAACTATTCAAGAAAAATTATGGTTTACATCAAATTGATAATGTAAATATATACCAATATTTTTTGAATTCTGTTGACATTAAACACATTAATGCATACTCCTAGTTTACTGACAAATGGTAGCCCATCTTGTCTAGCATTTTGTCTCGAATTTTTACAAGTACAAAAGTTGTTATTTGGCATGGATGTGAACCCCAAGGGAGTAGAAGGAAACACTTGACCAAATGAACAAAGATCACCTAAGGCTTAAGCCTAGCCTTAGAATGCTAGTTGCACATGCAGTAGGACTGAAAGAAAAACAATGGAATTGTTGTTAGTTACTAAGAACTAGGATTTCCAGACACATACAAAGACCACTTGTTAAAGTTGATGATTATTACATCATCGATGTTTTGCAACAAACAAGTTGTTTGATGATTATTACAATCTTGAAGCCTTATTTCAATTCTAGGATTTTTATCTTCTATTTTCGAAATGTAGGTGAGAAATAAAAGAAGCATATTTTTTGGAAGGGGAGAAATTTCTATGACCAAAGGACCCTTCTAGTAGAGTTCTCCTGGGGAAGATGAAATATTTTTCCTAGTGGAGGGAGAATAAAACATTTTCATTCAAATTAGTCCATAAGAGGAAGTTATAATATCTAAAAAATATGTACATGCTAACTGTTGTCTATTTAATTCATCTTTTTTTCTTTGCAGATATTTTTGTTACCTATATTTGAGGTTTGGAATAACACATGTTACTAAGAATGTCTTACATAATCTCTTATGTGGCATTTGGATAATGATGCACTTGACCTATTTTTCATCGAGTCATAACAGATGCTATTTAGGTGAGTATTTCCATGTAACATATTTGGTCTTGACACCATTCAAAGGGGATATCGAGTCCCGCGAAATCAAGAGCGATAGGGGTAGTGTTGCTAGGACCAACCACCACACACTAAATATTATGTGATAATTAAGGTTTAGGATGGAGTGGAGGAATTGTGGTATTCACAAATATAAGAACCAATGTAGTATGTACCTAGGTATATTGATTGCTAGGGGAAATATCAAAACCATTATATAAACCATTATACAAACCATTATACAAACCATTACATAAAGCATAGGATATATAAAAACCATTAAGTGCAGGGAAAGCGGAATATTTGCATAGGTGTGTTGAGCATGGTCCAAACATTGAACTAAAATGAAGGAATACCCTAAAATTTATGGACAATGGCATAAAACATAGTCTACTTGTAGGGACGTGGAAAAAATTATCAAATAGTTGTATCTAATTGATTATATAATTTAGAGGAGACTTAATGATTCTTATTTTTCATGCAACAACTAATGATTTTATTAACTAGATGTAAAAATCCACTGCTATGCATCAATATTAGAAGAGACCTTGAAGTCAAAGGATTTTCTCTCTATGTTTCTATCTATTAATTCGATGCTTGCATGAAAATAAAATTACACTCGGAAATGCGATAGTGTCTATGTCCTCAAGTGCACCTCATTAATTCACAACTTCTTTCTTCAACCAATAAAATTTACAGTTACTCTAATTTCTATGACTACTTACATATTGATCCAATACAAATATTAAATATCAAAGACATTATTTACCCAGAATAGTCAAATTCCATTGATATGATCGAGAAAAAATCATAGACTTCAATAAAGACTAGACTAAATGAGAATCCCCCCTAGCACTTAACATAATATATCTTCAAGATTACCTAAATGATTGGTGATGTAACAAGTGACACCCTATATATTTACATATCAACCTACCACTGAATAACAGAGATAATTTTGTTTGAAATTATTCATGCCCTTGCATATCCAATACATGGGGTCGTTCCTTAGCAAATGTGGAAAACAATGCATAAATGGGAAAATATTTATGGAAATTGGTTTGGCTTAAATGACAACATATTATGATTTCAAAACATGTACACAAACATCATCTGCAACGCTCAACCTCTGCACATTCAACCGATAGACATGCCAACGGTGCTTCACACAAAAACAATCAATTGCATGCTCTACACACTATCTATCAACCACCAAGCAGGGTCAACTTATAACAAGACATTTCCAATGATCACAGTGAGAACATGCCTATGATGCTTGCATAACTCGCAAGGAAAAAGCCCCAAAATTTGTCCAAAAATATACAAAAAAGGGAGTTCTTATGAGCACATAAGTGAATGGGGACAAATCCAAATAACATTTTTGCTCTGAAGAACCTCGCAACACCACCTATCAACCTTAATTCACCACTTTGTCATCGCGAAGCACTCCACCAAACATTGAATTATAACCTATGGTGGATTGGAAGGAGCAGTGGTTCTCCTAAGCTATAAATATAGGGGATGGAAAACGCAATTGGAGAGGGAAAATAATTCAATTGTGCAACACAATGTTATGATTTTGGGCCATCCACAACTGCCATTCACTTAGGGTTTTCCCTCTTACAATATCATAGACTACCATGACAATCGATTTCGCTAAGATTATTAGCGAGACCATGAGGATACACGTTCCATAAGGTAAAGAGGGTTTAAGATAAAGCATTGAATAGAAGATAACCAAGGGTTTAATCCCAAGCAATGCATCCCATGACAAAAACCATAACCAAGCAAAAACCCCACCATTAAAGCAGACTAAACACCATGAAGTCTACAACTAGACCAGAACACACGAAACCAGTAACTCCTTAGCCATTACCTCTGCAAGAACAATGTTTTCCAACAAAAATCTGCTCAACAATAATTTTATCCCGAAGACCACGAACACACCCTTGTTTTCGTCGCAAGATAACCCACCAATACTTGCATCAGATAACAGGAACCACGACTAGAAAAGAAGAACACGAAAACAACAGTCAAGCCCCTTCAAATACCAAACCCACCAATACATTCGACATGAATTTTCATTAATTTCTATCCTCATATCAATAACTCTGCTCAATCAATGACCACCGCAATTTATCGAAAAAATCTCCTTCCAATTCTCGACCGACACAAGTAAACCCCCATATATGTTGCTTGATATTCTCGAGCTGCAAGACAATGACATAAATACACACAATACAATCATTGGGACACATGTCCATAGCTCGCCCAACACCACAAGTTCCAAAAATACGCGCATTGCAAACAATAAATCCCCATATGCCAACAAAGAAAAACAACAAGGCCAAAAGCATCGAACCATCTAGAAAGCATTAAACCTCAATACTAATACTGAAGACTCTGATGGAAGCGAATCCAGAGCATTCAAAACCCCAACTCACCCGTTCAAACGTTTGATCCAACACATCGACCCAAGAAAAGTGGAATGTACCATTAAATGAAGCTATACCCCTACCATTTATCGTAGATGATGTAATCAAGAGCCAAGTGTCTAACAAGACCCTTCTCCAAATTGCAAAGCAAATTTATAAACTCAAATTTTATAGAACATCACACATCCAAAAAAATTATTTTTAAAATTCATATAGATAAACTAATATATCCAAAATGACAACAAGATGTTACATTCAAACCTCCTACCCATTAACCTGGATAAAACCAAACCCACTCTCTATACCCATTAACGTGGATCCAACAAAATGTCTCTAAACATGGCCCAAATCCACATTGAATTGAATCTATACTTCCCCTTTATCACTCCTATGAAGGTAAATTGTTATGTTTTATTTTACTAATACAAATATTATATCAATAGACTATAACCTGAAAATTTGCATCAATATAGAATATTCATTTAGTATATTAAATAAAAAAAAAATTACTTACTTTCGGAATGTTGAAATAGTTTGAACATTATACAATTTTGGACTTTTTATCGTAAGTTTTGAGTAAATTTTAAAATTTCAATACTTCACTTGTATTTTGGAGTGTACAAATAGATTTAGTACTTTCAAATATTTTTATTGCAATTATATTGTGCAATCTCAACAACTTATATTTAAGAGTTTTTAGCAATTTAAGATTTAATAAAATTACAAATTTTCATTATTAAAATTGCATTTTTTAATACGTAAATGAATTCCACAGTCTCCAATATCTTTATTGCAATCACATTATGCAATTTTAACAATTATATTTATATTTACAACCATTATTATCAATTTTTGACTAAATTTCATTAAAAAAAAATCATAAAAGTATACCATAAAGTTCCAAATCCTAGCTTGTTTAGACTAATGAATTTTATTAAATCATATGCAAATCCTAGCATATTAAATCATCTGCAGGATCACATGAGCTCCGTGTTGTGGCTGCACCTATTTGCATATTAAATCTTCTGCAGGATCACCTGAGCTCCATGTTGCGGCTGCATGGTGAATAGGAGGGTAGGTGCATGGGCATAAGATGGTGAAATGACAAAATAAAATCGTTGCAGAACCATGGCCAATACCACCTTTGCTTCCATGAGTGCAAAGTTCTGACCCACGCATATTCTTGGACCAAATCCAAAGGGCAGAAATGCGAAGGGATGTTTGGCAGCCTTTGCGATTCCCTCACTAAATCTCCCTGGGTTAAATTCATTTGCATCATTTCCCCAGAAAGTTGGATCATGGTGCATTCCAAGGATTGGAATCATAAGTTGGGTGCCTCCAGGAATTGAAAGTTTTCCCAATTTCACAGGCTTGACAGTTTGACGTAGTACACCCACTGCTGGTGGATAAAGTCTAAGGGCCTCATGGAGAATCATTCCCACCTGCAAACATCCACGTAATATTTTTAGTACTTTTCTGGACAGAATTTCTGCTTTCAAAGGAGAATGAGAAATATATGTAAAATGTACGCTCATGCTCATGTTACTATGATTTTCTACTGCTCTGTGAAGCAATTCTGTTAAGATACTAAATTGAAATCTCAACATTTATTTTTCCTTTTCATCAATATAGATATTCTACATTGCAATATCCTAATCTAACCCATATGAAAACATTATGTCTGTTGGAATTAACTGAGACAAAAAGCTTTTTAAGAAGCAGCCATTACTATTTTAAGGCGTTTTAAGCTATCTGCATCTGGATAAACATCCTTTCCAAATACTTCCAACACCTCATTGCGTCCTTTTTCTTGCCAGTCTTGATTCATTCCCAATAATATTATGGCCCATGTCAGCAGGTTTGATGTAGTGTCATGGCCAGCAAGGTACATAGTCTTGCATTCAGCAATAATTTCCTCATTGGTCATGCCTACATCTTGCAGCTTGTCCCCCTCCCGTTTCTTTTTGGAAGACATCAGTAGACCTAGCAGATCATTACCATAGCTGCCTGACTTGTCTATGACAGCACTCGTTTTCCTGCATTCAATGACCTCCAGCACACCTCTTCTGATCTCTTTATTCAACTTCCAAAGTTGCATGTTTCCTCTGGTAGGCACAAATCTGTTAAAGAAGCCACTCTGAGGATTTGAAAAAGCCAATGCCAGATATTAGAAAAATTTCTCAGTCATGTACACTACAAGATATTTTACAAGATATTTCCTGGACCAAGAACATACCATACTACAATACCAAACTAAAATGCCAAGAAGAATATTCAGATAAAGTCATACCAACCAATGCATCATAGATTCAGGAACCAAAACTACAGAACAAATAGAATAGTGTAAAGTGAAGGGGAATTGAATTGAATGAGAATAATATAATAATAATAATAATCTATTTTTAAGGTCATCCAAGCCAGACATCAATTTGGCGTATAAAACTTTTTATCAAAAACTCCTCTAAACAGTGATTTAACACCATAAATATTGGAGTAAATCCCATAAATATACAAGTAAATCCCATATTATCTATATGCAAAAAGATTATATTTAGGTACATTTTATTTTATTCCATTGAAATTGAAATATTCGTTCATATAAAAATTCAAATTTCTCACGTGAAGCCTGGAATATAAAAGCTAGTAAGTAATTCGGCTGTAAGAACCATTTGTTGGGCCTGCAGATTGAAGATGTGATTTCCCTCTGCATAATTGCTACCAAATGCTGTGCGAGAAATAGCATCTGCTGTAAGTTTGCGAAATTCCTTGAACACATCAACTTCCGTTTTACCAGACAACACCAATTTGCTCCATTCCTCCAGCATAGTGGTAGCACTTTTCACAAATGTTGGAACCATGGCCCGAACTTTTTACAAAAGACAAAGACATTAATGTTTAAATTATGCATTTACAAATATGTAAAACTACAAAAACACATTTTTCATCATGAATGCATTAAAATGATTCACAAATTTTTATATTTATGAATGTATTAAAATAATTCAATTTTTTCTTTTATAAATATAAAAAAATATTTAAATTTTGAATCTGTTAGGGATTTAGATTTACCATAATCTTAAATTGCGAGGTTTTAGGGAGATTAAGTTTCTTTCTTTTAACAAAATAAAAAAAATGTCTTCGATAAAACATGGTTTCAATTTTTTTAATAAACAAAATATTAAGTGTTTATAAAGTTTATGTTCAATATATTTAAATATAATATAAAATATTAATAAAAAAAATTAATGTTCATCTTAAAAAACTTAAAAATTGTTTTTAGAGCTTATGTTCAATATATTTAAATATAATATAAAATATTAATAAAAAATAATGTTTATCTTAACCTAAAATTATTTTATTGTAGTTTAAATTAATCTTATAAAATAAAATTAACATAAATTAATCTATAAATTATATTAATGCCAAAGGTGTATATATGTTAGAATTTTGGGGTGGACTATCATCTATTCTTTTTCATACCTGCCAGAATGAGGCAAGTTTACTGTCGATTGATTCTATGGGCGTCCTCCAAGATTAAACGAAATGAGATAAGTGTACTGTCTATATTGATTCTATGGCTGTCGTTGAAAATTACTAATTAATAATTTCAAAAAAATGAAAAAATAGTTACAGTTAGTGATAGTTGTAAAAATAAAAATTAATCATTAACTATTTGATTATTAGATACAACTATTAGCTTAACTTTAATGATTCTAGAACTATTAGTTTAACTTAAACACTAATCACAGTTATATTGGATAACTTTTAGATACACTATTAGTTTAACTCCACTTTTAGATACACTATTAGTTTAACTCCAATGATTCTACAACTATTAGCTTAACTTCAACTCTAAGTCTAGCTGTGAGTCATGGAGTCTAGCTGTGAGTCATGTAAGAATAGTTGGAAGTCCTAATAAACTCCTCCAAACTCATAATAAACTTCCACATCTGGTAGTTGGACATCTAGCTTCATATTATATGTTTAGGTTTTCCATATAGATATAATTAGGTTTTCGATTATTTTTAAAGGAGGTTAAAAAAATTAAAAATAGCTTAGTTAACATATGATAAGTACAATTCGTGATAGTTGGAAAAAACAAAGTGCAAGTTATTTGCTTAACTTCAATTCCAATCACGACTTTTACTTGAATTGTAATTGCCAATATATTAACTTTTAAATTAACTATTAGATACAACTATTAACTTAACTCCAATGATTTTACAATTATTAGTTTAACTTCAACTCTAATCACTCTTATATTGCATTGAGTAAATATTAGATTAACTCCAATGATTCTACATTTATTAGCTTAACTTCAACTCTAATGACAGTTATATTGGATAACTATTCGATTGTTCCAATAATGATCATACAACTATTAAAATAAATTTAGATGAACTCGATCTCTTAGCACGAGAAGTTGACATTGATTGGAGTGAAACCATGCACCAAGAACAATCACTTAGGTAATGAAACCACTATGAGACTAGCCCCTATGCTTTTTTTAATTATATAAGAAATGTATTGTTAAGATTGATTTTAAAGCACTTGAAATAAACAATTATAAAAATTAATTGGTAGCTATGTATAGATAACTAATAACTAATGCATTAATAACTCATAACCAATAGTTCCTACAACACTTAACTTTGTTGGGCCATGAGTTTGGTGACATGAACTAATAAAGATCCTAACTCTGGCTATTGTGGCCGAGATTAACACTTTGGGGTTTTGGTCTAACCACAATCCTAAGTCCAACAAATAATATTATTAGAAAAACAGATGAAAATTCGAGAGGATTCCACCACCCTAGAAGACCGTACTTTTTCACCCTTGTCAAGATTTAAAGAATGGAAATTATACGAGTCATATGAACAGGTAAAGCCATAAGTTTTTGGATTTAGGTTATGTAGAAATTTACAAGTGAGCAAATATAACTTTATAGATTTGGATTGTGTAAAAATTTACAAGTGATAAAAAATAAGTTTATGTATCTGGGTTGTGTAGAAATTTACAAGTGATCAAATAGGCTTATAAAAAATATGTAAAAAAAACCCAGTAAAGTGGGCATCTCCACTCGATCATCTGTACATGGCGCTCAGCCATAGATATATAGTCTTATAAAGAAAAAAAGCCATGTTAAAACATAAAACATACATATGACAAGAGATAAAGGATAGGGATCTATCAAAACACTGCTGTTCATCTTGAACAGCCCGAGTCTGTCATTACTTCATAACATAGGAGCATGCACTCTACCATCTGTGTGCAGGATTGAACTCTATTAGATGAAAATGGTGGATCCGTCTGTTAGGAATTCACTGCAATGTCCAGTCTGAACCAAAATAATCTGAACAATTGATTCAGTGATGGTTATGGAGGTTGAATTAGAAAAAACTTAAAGGAAGAACTTCACCAAATGAAAAAGTTTCATTGAACTAGGAAGGTTTGATGCAAGAGGACCAATAATGACCAATTATGTAGAGAAATTGAATGTTTTTACCTTCAAAACATCCAAAGTTTCATTTGAACTAGGAAGGTTTGATGCAATAGGAGCAATAATAACCAATTATGTAGAGAAATTGAACGTTTTTTATACCTTCAAAAGATCCAAATGAAAAGCAGGAGCGATGATCCCCCTGTGTTGTGCCCATTTTTCGCCTTTCAAGCCCACAAGTCCTTGTCTAACCACCTGGTTCGAAAATGGATTTAAAGGAGGTGTTTCATAATGCCCAAGTGTTGGAAAAAATGTAATTACTCCAGATCTCTACCTGGCTTCGAGCCGACTCTGTCAGAGTCTGTACAAGCCACGATCTTGTCTGTGAGTCTGACAAGAAGGAAAAGTCCACAAGTAGGCAACGTAATTCAATCGAATTTATTTCAGAAGCTAAGTTGTTAGGTAGATAGTTATTGCAGTGTTTCAGGTTGTCTATAAATAGAAGAAGCATTTTGTAAATCGTTTTTAAGAAAACACAGGAACACAAACACAAGAGAGACATTAGATAGCAGAGGAACTCCGGGTGAGAAAGAGAAGTCGAAGCTCAAGCTTCTGTGCATGTGATTTAGTCGGAGAGCTGAAGCTAAGCTCTGTGGACCGACGAGTGTGGACCTACGAGTTTGTAACAGACAAGTTTGTATTACTTTGTATTTCCTCATAGTTAAATATATGAAATAGTTTGTGGTTGAATTCATGATTATTTGGCCGCACATATTTCCAGATTTACTTCTGTAAATGTCTTTTACAATTACTGATAAGTAAAAGAACAAGAACCCATAAAAATCTCACTGCGTAAAAGTTCAAGGTTTTACTGCACTTTGGTCGACTTAAATCTTTCTACATATTTGGGCATATGTTTTTCATAAGTTATTTGGATTTGTAAAAGTGGGTAGTTTACTTCTTTTTACTCACAGGTGAAAAGCATTTGTAATTTCTTAAGTCTTTAGACTAAGAAACATATTCTATCATCCTAGTCGCAGCTTTTAAGTTGATCACAGGGATCAACTTGATCGCATCAGGCATCAACTTGATCGCAGATAAGTTGATCGCATCAGGCATCAACTTGATCGCAGATAAGTTGATCGTAGATATCAACTTGATCGCAGATAAGTTGATCGCATCAGGTATCAACTTGATCGCAGGTATCAAATTGATCGCACCTACCAACTTGATCGCAGGTATTAACTTGGTCGCAGTAATTATTTATTTTTAAATATTGACGGAGCCCTAAACCCAAGTTTAGTTGGCTCGGTTTTGGCTATCACCAAGTTTGTTGGACAATATCTCCATGATAAGCTCAGGGTTGCGCACATTCAGCCTGGGCTTAGTACCAAACCAGTAAACAATATCTTCACCTATATTTCACATACAATCTCTCACTAGTTAAAGAAATAACCGGAGGAACATGGTTAGTGAAAGCACTGAAATTATGAGAAGGGTAAGAGATTACCATAGGTTTTAGTCCACACATCATAATGAGGAAGAACTCGAGCGACTATGTCATGTGACAGAGCTGGCGGTGTGGCCTTCGCCTGAGCCATCATCCGTCCCATCTCAGAAGCATTTCCACTGAGTAGCCTGTATGGAGGTCCTCTGATTCCTTGGGATTCAAAGAACCTTTTTAATTGCACAGGTTTCCACCACATGACCGTTGCAATTCTCAGCAAAATAGTTGCTGAACAAACACATAAAGCTGCCTGAACATAAAAAAGCCACTCCATACTGAGACCCAATGAAGCTCAGATGAAATACAGTCTACAGTGATGAGTTTTTATGGCAGTGAAAACTCAACCACCAGTCGTCCCATCTTATCTGAATCACGTCGTGTAGGGAATACGCAACTGTGTAGGAAAGAGATCCTATTTTTTTTTGGCAATCCATGTGCATCGGGATGTTAGTCGCTTTTTCCCTATTTCATGCCGAACGCAGTCATGCACACAGTAGACATTTGATAGAAAAAATTGCAGTATCAATTTCATTTTCCATGTTCAACGGGGACGTTATGGGGTGTTAGTCCTCTCTTGTTCCCTATATGTAAACTTATTTTGATGGGAGGTTGCATCCTGGTGTAAAGTTAATTATCAACTCCAATAGAAATAAGGATATCCTCTAGTCTTCTCATAATTGTTAGATGTACGGAATCTTCAATAAAAAGTAAGCACGTCCTTTCTTATGATATAAGAAGAGGGCTAGAGCTAACTACCGAGCTGCAGAGTTTTAAAGACTCTGTCAGCTCATGGGTATGCATGAACCCATGCCATGGAGCTCCTAACACATGCATTTTCCGGGTGATGTACCTTTCCAGCAGCGGTAGTGTACGTACTTTCATGAGAATCCGTCCATATAACGACGTCAACTCACCATTAACCATTAATAAATTTACTAGAGGTCGCTGGCCTGGCGGGTTAGGTTCGCTTCCATCTTGGAACCATTTATGCAGCTAACTGTCTCCGTTCTTTTGTGCCTCCACCCCATTTCTGCAGCTCATGGTCTAGCCTTCCTTTTAACTGTGCACATATGGACTTTGCTGGCAATTGAATGATCAGAGAGTACACACTGTTTCTTGCAAATTTTGTTACTGGTAAAAATTCATGCAATCAGAAATCGCTGGTGTTTAACGATTCACAAGGGCAAAAATGTTGACCGTGAAGTTCTTAAAAAAAAATGAAAAAAAAATAAAAAATCACCCATTTCCTGAGTAGCAAAATGTTGACCTGTAATGAATCAAGACAACTGCAGTATTCTAAAACTATGATAAAGTATATTGCAGACAGATGTAAAGGTCTCTATCAAAAAAATTGATGGCATTTAACCACATATATTTTTATAACAGTGAAAAGAAGATTGAAGAGCATGCAGACCATTAACTGTTGCTATAACATATTAATATGTAATAGTCTTACCTAATCCAAAGACATATTGTATCTCTTGATCTTACAAGAGTAAACTACAAATTTCAAGTTAGATTTCAAATTAAAATGATTGAAATGCATAGGCTATTCTTAAGCACAATGGCTTCATTCATAATGGTTGCATTCATATTTCTGTACAGACTATTTCTTTGGATTAGGCATTCATATTTCTTTGGATCAGGTAAGACTATTACATATTAATATGTTACAGCAACAGTTAATGGTCTGCATGCTCTTCAATCTTCTTTTCACTGTTATAAAAATATATGTGGTTAAATGCCATCAATTTTTTTGATAGAGACCTTTACGTCTGTCTGCAATATACTTTATCATAGTTTTAGAACACTGCAGTTGTCTTGATTCATTACAGGTCAACATTTTGCTATTCAGGAAACGGGTGATTTTTGATTTTTTTTTTCATTTTTTTTTAAGAACTTCACGGTCAACATTTTTGCCCTTGTGAATCGTTAAACACCAGCGATTTCTAATTGCATAAATTTGCAAGAAACAGTGTGTACTCTCTGATCATTCTATTGCCAGCAAAGTCCATATATGCACAGTTAAAAGGAAGGCTAGACCATGAGCTGCAGAAATGGGGTGGAGGCACAAAAGAACCGAGACCGTTAGCTGCATAAATGGTTCCAAGATGGAAAGGAACCGAACCCGCCATGCCGGCGACCTCTAGCAAATTTATTAATGGTTATTGGTGAGTTGACGTCGTTATATGGACGGATTCTCACGAAGGTACGTACGCTACGGCTGCTGGAAAGGTACATCGCCCAAAAAATGCATGTGTTAGGAGCTCCATGGCATGGGTTCATGGATACCCATGAGCTGACAGAGTCTTTAAGACTCTGCAGCTCGGTCGTTAGCTCTCGCCATAAGAAGAGAATCATTCATAAGGCGGCTGTGTTTGGACTTTGTTAATAGCATAGGGCAAACAACAATAATACTGGTATTCTTTTTTTAAAAGAAAAATAGCAGTTTCTTAATATTTAATAGTGAATTAAAGGTAACTGTTAGATAATTGTGATATCATTCTGTATACAAAATTAAATAAATACAGAAAATGTGCTAAAGGAAAATAGCCCTAACAAATCACCCGAAAAATCATCAACTTTCATTAAAAAGACTCTCCAAGCCTGTCCAAAAATAATACAGAAAGAGACCAAGCAGTTTATCCAAAAAGGTTGTTTCCTTTGTTGGTTGTTATTTAAATATATATAATTTTTAAGTAAATAATGCAATATGGAATTAAAAGAATATAAGTAAATAATGCACTATGAAATTAAAACAATATTGGTATTGTTATTGTTTCCTTTATTGATTGTTATTTAAATGTATTTAGTTTTTAAACAAATAATGCACTATAAAATTAAAACAACATAGGATAGAAACTTATGCATTTGTTATAATTATGAACACAAACATTGTAAATATAATTAATTTACGAAGTACTACTTAAAAATAATTAATTAAGATATAATCTCTTTTAAGATAATTTATTTTCCATGAAGAACAAAATGATAAAGGAGTGTACTAGAAAGTAAAAACAGTGATCATTAAAAGAGTGGTGATACTTGAAGTCATCAAGGAATTCGTTTGCTAGGCTTTTTTCGATGTAGCATCACATGGGCATCCTACTATTGGAAGAGTGGAGGTATAGTTCACATTTTTAATTATCACTGTTATAAATTTGGAGGAGGCCTTGGTCATTGTACAAGCAATATTGCTCAGTTGATGGTGTTGAAGTTGACTTCTTTAATTGCTTTTGAGCATGATATTTTGAATTTACATATGTTTAAGGAGTTCTATCTAGCTTTATATAAAGAGTTGATTAAATTTTTTGACAAATTCCAGAATATCAGTTTTCAACATAGTTTTAGATAAAAAAATGCCACTTCTGATCATCTATCAAAACTGAGTCTTCATGAAATTGAAGGATTGTGGCATCAATGAAAACAAGTCAACAACAACTTGGAGGAATTTGATCCAGTTCCTTTTCGGATCTAATGTTGGTTACATAACCAGTGATCTAAGTTCCAAAAAAAGGAATATCAGGTTTTGAGAGCCCATTCTTGTGTTTTTGATGATCTATAGTGATGTTTAGTCCACCCTTTTAGAGAAAGACATACAATTTCTTCTCAAAATGATTAGAGATTGTTTACAATCTGCAACTTTTTTCACTTGGAATAAATATGTTGATTGTTTTTTACAAATAAGTTTAACTTTTTATTTGCCTCATATAGGTATATAAGGTGTTAGACATGGCTTTTTCAACCTATAACTTTTTATTTGCCTCACATAGATATATAAGGTGTAGGCAAGGCTTTTACAACCTCTGTCCACAGTTATTATATTTTTTAATAAAATGCAAAGAATTCATTGAAAAAAAGTTTAACTTATTTGCTAAAAAAAAATATTTATAAATAATTAGACTTTTGATATTAGAATCTATATATTTTTAATTAATATATATATATTTTTTTATAAAAAAAATATTTTTAAACATATGTAAAATCATAATATTTGAATACACATTAACATAAACATGTGTAAAGTCTTATATAGTTATAGTTTTAACAGTGGCAATGTTTTGATCCAAATCTTACATAGTTATAATATTTGGATATACATGAACGTATCTAAAGTCTAAAATAGTTATAGTTTCAAAAGTGGTAATGTTTTGATCCAAATCTTAAGTCTTATATAGGTATTGTTTCAAAAGTGGGAATGTTTTGATCCAAATCTTACATAGTTATAGTTTTAAAAGATGCAATGTTTTGATAGAGTACATAAATTAAAATTTTAGTTTGTTTTCTAATAATAAAATAGTTTTAGTGTGATTCAAAACTAGATTATCATGATTGTAAATATTAACAAACCATGAATATATATATATAAGAGTTGTCTAAAAAAGTGACGATTTCTATGGGACAACTATTTTTTGGTCTCGGTATATTTGATTTTGCAAAATCAGAATTTAATTATGTTTTAATTATCATTATAATGGTAGAATTGGATTCAACATACTCAGAAACCCTTAGGGCACCCAAAATTCTAGAATTTGACAATTGTAACTTTTGAAAATTTCCTACCATATTTTTTTTCAAAATTGTGCTGGAAAAATTAGCAACCCAAATCATCAAATTTTAGACTACATGATATATATAAGTTAGTGCTACTAGGATCTAGGGTTTTGGGTGTTGCGCAATCAACAACCATGGTGGAGATAGATGTCCAATTGATGGATTACCTTAATGATTCTTTGTCAAATCTTTTGTTGTTGTTGTTGTGATGATAAGATGTGGTCTATTTACTCCTCCCAATGAGTGGGGAATTCATTTGGTGGCGAGGTCAATTTGAGTGCAGGGAGGGTTTCAAAGGAATTTGTCAATTTTTTATCATTCCCTGGTACAATTTTATATGAACTTGGGATGGGGCCGAGGAAGGTCATACGAAAACAATTTGATCTCATATGTTTCCACTCAAAACCAATATCAAGATGCACTGTGGAGTTAGGATGAGGAAGTGTTACCTATCAAACACATGCAAACATCTAATGATTTGCCACCCTGCTCATTTCCTGACGATGTCATCTCATGTAAAGGATCTGGAAGTCATGATGTGGCCCAATCTTTCGGGCTCATAGGTATGGAGCTTAAGAAGCTTTCGTTTGGTAAGGTGAAATCAGGCTCTCCAACTTCCCATAAAAAGAAGAAGGTGGTAAAATTGAGGGTTCCTGGGGTTGCTTTAAATCATTGTCAAGGACATTCGAGTAATGGATATCTCATTGATCGTTGGGAAAATCTGATGGAAAGGTCTATGGATGCAAGGTGGGAGAAGCAAAGTTATTTGGATGGAACAAGAAAGATTGGTGTCCTTTGACTTGGAATGCCCCAAAGATCAGTTGGTTCACCAAAGGATGGATTGGGTTTGGTTTCAGAAACTTAGATGAATCCCACTCAATACTTCATTGCATATGGGGGATTGGTAGGCATATGTTGGTCTTGAAATATTGACATTCGCTTCTCGACCCCCGTAAGGATTTCCTCAAAGCCATCCCATTCTGGGTTAGGTTGCCATGTTTACCCTTAGAATTATGGTCTCATGAAGGCTTTAATCCATTAAAGATGAAATTGGGAGGTTCATTTTAGTGGATGCTTCTCTTTTCCAGTCTTGTTCATCATATGTTACCCACATTCTAGTGGAATTTGACTTAATACCAGGTCTTTTTGAATCTATTGATTTGGTGGATGGGAATATTATTTTTACTCAACAATGGAAATATCTCAACGACCCATTCAGGTGTGCCATATGCCACCTATAAGGATATGTTGTGGCCGAGTGCTCCATGACCTTTAAAAAACAAATTTGGAAGTGGAAGGAGTTGCATGATGTTGATCATACCGTCTTTGAATACTTGAAGAAGCCTGAAACATAACAAGATCGTAATGGACCATTGGTGCCGAAGGATATTTCCTCGAAGTATATTGATCACATGAGACCTCATTTTGTTGAGTGAGTCGAAGGATTCAATTATTCAGAAGGTGCAAGTTCTATTTCAATATCTGTTTGAAGGGTTTGATCTTTTCACTTAAGCAATTTAATAAGTTAGAAAATATCTGGCATAACTCATCAACAAGCTTCCCCGATACTGGTCAGTCCTTTGTTTCTATATCTCAGAGTCCTCTTCCTCTTGAATTCGTCTCAGATTCTTTGGAGGATGTTGAGGCGTCCCATCACTCTAAAGTGTTGGTTTTGATATCAATCATGAGATTCCTAATGATATGGTAGTGAACCTATTTATAGAAGTTTCTAATGGGGGATTTCTTAGAGGTCTCAAGCTTTTGTGGGTGGTATTCAAGAATGGGGGGTAGTAGTAGAGGTACTTACATGCTAAGATCTAGAGCCAAAGGATCTGTGGAAGTCAAGGGTCTATGATTTGATGATCCAACTCTCTCTTTTCTAGTATGAAGGTTGGTAGAAAGGTTAACATGCACCATGCTAAGGAGAAATATAGGAAAGAGATTTGTCAAAGGGAGACAACTGAGTATCATTGGGGTGTTTAGAGGAGAGAAATCATTGTCAAGGGTTCCTAAATGGAATTTTTTCCAGTAAATGTGCATGGCTTGAGAGGGAAATCCAAAATTGCCTCCCTCAAAAGATTGGTTGAAATAGAAAGTCCAGATATGTTGTCAATTCAAGAGAGTATGGCGAAAGAGGATGTCATGGTCCCTCCGTTGGATTGGAAATAATTTTTAGGCCCTAGTCATTCTCGTCCCTTCATCCTGAGGGTCCTTTGGGAGGATTTAGTTTCTATCTTTAATCACTCAATTACAATGGAAAACTCTTTTGCATGTTGTTTTATCTTGTGGATGGAAATTTTCTCAAGCACCTTGGATCAACGTTTTCTTATTCTCAACATTTATTGGCCTTATGACAACAAATATGAATTTTGGGAAAAGTTAATGAGGGTGCATTATCTTCAGGTTCACAATATCCTTGTAGGCAGGGATTTTAATCTTGTTATATTTTGGTATGTAATTTGTGGTTTTTTGCAAGGGAATATCATCTAACATCTCATTTGTGGGTCCTTTTTGAAGAAGGTGGGTGGGTGGATATCAATCCTACTTAATCGAGTCCAACTTGGAGTAACAATAGATCATGAAATGATGGAATTGCTAAGAGATTAGATCATTTCTTTATGCACGAGACTCTTTGTTATGCCTCTGAGTATTTTCTCTGGTCATTTACCAATTTTTATGGAGTTGTGAAATTCATAAAATACATCAGTTTCTCCTTTCAAATATAGTTCATCCCAATCAGGGGATCTAGAGGTGCAGAATATAGTAAAAGAAGTTTGGTCCCTTGTTTGAGAATTGGAAATTTGCAATGTTGGCTTTCAATTCGCAGATCCTCATCGACAACTAAAAGCTCGTATAATCAGTTGGAGTTGATAGAATCATATCACTCGAGATTTCAATTTTGTTGACATTGAAAGATAGTTAGAGGACTTGTATGGAGGCTTTCCTTCAGTCAGTCTACCAGAAAAAGTTAAGATGGAAAACAATTCCCTTGTTTAGTAGAAATGTGACATTCTTAGAGATCAAGAAGTTGAATGATGGATTAAGAGCATAGGTCTTTGGCTTGAGGCTAGGGACCAAGATAACAAACTCTTTAAGAATTATGCTAAGCACTAGAAAAGTGTTAGTTCTATTAGGGAGTTGCAGGATGGGGACGGTCTCCATGTAAGGGGTTTCCAAAATTGATAAAATCTAACCATCCAAACTTTTATTCTTTATATTATGATCCTAGTCATTATCAATTGGATTGCATCCTACAATTCATCAATAAATTCCCTAGGATGATGGAGGACAATGAAAATGAGGAGCTAGATTCAATCCAATTTCTATGGAGGGCCTGTTGGTTGTACTCAATCTCTTTCAGAGTGACAAAATCCATGGGTCGGGTGAATGGCCTATTGAATTTTTTGTTGATTTTTTTGAGATCATCGATGATGATTTTCTGAAGGTGGTGGAATAAGCTCGTTTATCTTGGAAATTTCATGGTCCCATAAACTCAACATCTGTGATCCTCAGTCCTAAGTGTTATCACTCAGATATTGATGAATACATGCCTATATCTCTATGTAATGGTGTTTATAAAATAGTGGCCAAATCATGGTTTTAAGGATCAACCGATTATCTCTAGAGATATATCTTAGGAACAATTTGGTTTTCTTTAGGGTTGCTCAATTCACAAAGCTATGGTATCTAATCACGATGGTCTGCATTATGTGAGGTTGTGTAAACAAAGCATGCTACACACAATCATGAGCTCCTTTAAAGACACTTTAGTTGCCACATAAATCTGAAAAAAATGAACCTCTAACTTCAAGAGGCACTTAGAGGTACTTGCATAACGAATTTTATGACGATGAAAAAGTGCAAAAAATAGGAAATTTAATAAGTTTTCATAATATATAAATTTTACTTTTAGAAATTTTGTGTGATTTATAAAATTTGTTTTTCTAAAATTGGCTTTCTAAATTTTTAGCACAATATAACATATATGGTTGTGCGCCTGCAACACCATATGAACTAAATGATAGTATTTTTTAATAAGTTTTTTTTACGTATGTAGCAAACATATTTTACTAGTGCAAGACTATTTTTTCAAAATTATTGATGATGTTTTCAATTTTTGGTGATTTATTGAAGTTGAAAAACTACGAAAAAGGGTGATGTGTGCACGTGTAGCACTTTAGGGTCATAACTGAATGAAATTTCAATTTTTTTTATAGAAGTGTATAGATATCTCTTTCTTCTAGTGCACCATATAATTTTTTAGGGAAATGGTGAGGAGGTCAAAAGTTACAACATAAATAATAGAGAATTGTATTTTGGAATCTTGATATCTGGTGGCACAAAAAAGTGGATCTGACTTCGTGCACGGGTTCTGAAGCTGGATCTTTCAAAATCATATGACAAGGCATCATGACTCTTCCTTTGGTTTATTTTACTACGTGTTACCAATTTCAGCCTGGATATGCCAAATTGGGTCATGAGTTGTATTGAGTCATCCTCGTTTGTTGTTTTGATAAATGGGGTTGGTTCCTCTCTCTTTAAGTCCTCTAGAGGACTCAAGTAAGGTTTTCCCCTGTTTCTTTAATTATTCTTTGTGATTGTGGAAGGTCACTAAGAATATCACTATGTTTCGTTCAATGGAAGTGAAGTTTTGACTCATCTTCTATTTGTTGATAATATTTTGTTGTATTTTTTTACAATAAAAAAATGAATGTCAAAGATCACTAGCCACAAGTTAAGTGGTTATGTTAGTTTATAGCTTATGTGAATTAGTTTAAATCAACTATTATATAAATATTGAATTTTTATTTTATGAATTAATCTTAATTATGGGTTAATAAGTTGAATTAGTTTAAATCAATTAATATATAAATATTGAATTTTTATTTTATTTATTAATCTTAATGAAGGTAGTAACACAACCTAATTTGCAATATGGTCTTTGGAAAAACATTGATTTAGAATGTGTCCCCTTTGGAAAGCCTCGATGTAGAATGTGCTCATGGGGTTAGGCCTTCTGCGAGGATGGCCGACCGTTTACCACCTCTACCATCCACTAATGTGGGGAAGTATTGCTGGGTTTCCCTTGGATCTTTCCATGTGAAAAAGAATGTGCTCATGGGCTTACCATAAAAAGAAATAGAAAGAGACTTTAGAAGTGTCTGAATTAAGAAAAGTGAAGCACATAAAATGTATTTTTTTTTTAAATGACGATTTAACTAAAATTAAAATCAAGACTTAAAATTAGTTTCTATTTTTTTTTAAATTTCAAAATAAATAAACTGTTTTTATTTTTTAGTTTGTTTGCTATTATCAAAATTTAGTGACATAATATTTTCTTTGAAATTAAGATTGTTAATAAGCAAATATTGTATTTTGTAAATTCTTTTAGATTAGCCACCTCTGTATGAAAGCTGTTGAGCATTATGTTCTAATTTTGAAACAAATGTTTGAAAAAATAAAATCCTATAAACATTGTCAATAGTGGAAAATTGTGCAGTATTATTATTGTTTGATGTGGGCAACATTCTATCAATGTTGATAAAAAGTAAAAAGTGAATAAGTTAAAAAAAAGAAATTAACTTAAGGGGTGAATAGTAAGCTTTCAAGATTAATGTTAAAAAAAAACAATTATAAATCAAATTGAAAAACAAATCTATATAATAACTTATACACAATCGTGGATTGAAACTCTTCAGTGCATACACTCTTAAACATCTTTGCATTTGTATTTTGTTTGTATTCTCAATTGTATAAAAACCTTTTGAAAGCTCTAAAGGGATTTTAAAATTGTATAAAAACCTTTTGAAAGCTCTAAAGGGATTTTAAAAATGCTCATTTGAGTGAGAGTTTTTTACACTTACTAAAAAAAAGTACTACATTGAGAATTCTCATTTGTCAACCTTAAGAAAAAGTCTCATACACTACATCATCCAAAAAAAAATGTTACATATACTACATTGGGAATTCTCATTTGTCAACCTTAAGAAACCTATATTGAATATGATTAAATGCAACGATGAATACAAGTAGAGATGCCTATCGTAGGTTGATGCAATGTCAGCATCAATACTTTGGTACATCTTAGCGATGATAGGATTGAAAATGTTTTGGTGCATCTTTGCAAAGATAGGAGTGCAAATGTTGGTAAGCTCATTTATCTTTATAACAAACTTTTATGGGTTGCAGTATGTATAGGTTGTAGTATGTATAGAATATATATTTGATTAATAAAGATTAAGTTATATATATACACGAAGACATTAACATAGTTTTCATTTTTTTGAAATAAGAAATGTATACCTACCTAATTACAATATTAATGAAAGTTTTCTTCACATATAAGCAATAAGCAAGTATGTTCTAGTAATTTTTTTATTTTCCTACATTTGTTGGAACTCTCCAAACTGCTTTCAAATCAAACATATCCTCTTCCTCAAATATTATACTAGATCATTTTCTAATTACCATTGATAGTCTTATTTGCACCAGCCTTTTTGTGACAGCATATATATTCTGTGTCCAATTCTATACATCTTCCTGTATATTCTATTAAACCATAGTTTAATTCAGATACCTTTCATTTATCATTGATTGATCATTATCTATCATTATCAATAAGAATTTATCATCCGTCTTTATAATTGCAGTAACTGCAATCGTCTTTATAATTGCAGTAAGGACAATCGATGATTAGTAACACTATTAGAAAAACCCACATGCTTTTTCAATATAACATCCGAAAAACCTGTTCTTCCTCAAAAATATCTTGAAACCCTAAACAATCATCACTTCCATAGACTAGAGAAGCATAAAACCTCCATTTTATCTACCAACAAAAGCCAAATTTTCACAAATCTTTGGCATTATTGAAAATTATAAGCACTAGAGCTTTTAAGCATTCTCAGCTGACAGAATTATTAGCAATACCTTGAAGCTATAGAGGACTTTGAAGTAAAGATGCAGAATATATCCAACAGTACAATCTAAATTAAGTTTTAATTTTTTCCATGTGCATCTTTTTCCTGTAAAATACACAATTTTAACATTAGTTCATCTGCAGGATCACCTGGGCTCCATGTTGGGGTTGCATTGTGACACCAAGGACAGGTGCATGAGCATAAGATGGTGAAGTGAAAAAAGAAAATCGTTGCAGAATCATGGCCAATGCTACTTTTGCTTCCAACAGTGCAAAGTTCTGACCCATACATATTCTGGGACCAAATCCAAATGGCATAAATGCCAATGGATGCTTTGCAGCCTTCACAATTCCCTCACTAAATCGACCTGGGTTAAACTCATTTGCATCATCTCCCCATAAAGTTGGATCATGGTGTATTGAAAGGATTGGAATCATAAGTTGGGTGCCTGCAGGAATTGAAAGCCTTCCAAGCTTCACTGGCTTTTCCGCTTGACGTAGCGTGCCGATTGCTGGTGGATAAAGCCTGAGGGACTCATTTAGAATCATTCCCACCTGCAAACATCCACGTAATAATTTAAAACAAAATTTCTGCTTAGAAGGAGAATGAAAATATCTATAAAATGTACTCTTAGGGCCATTTACACCTACTTGTGGTTAGTTAAAATGTATACCTAGTGCTTCGTGGTACTCTCTGCTAAGCATTTATGTCAGTTAAAATGTATACCTACTGCTTCCCAGTATACTCTGCTAAGCATTTATGTTAAGATACTAGACTGAAATTACCACATTTTTCATTCTCTCAGAGTAGCTGGTCACTTACTTCGAGATCCTACAATTCATTACCCTAATTTAAGATCTACTACAATAATGATACTCTACTGGAATTTACTCAAAGATAAAGGTTGTCACTAGTAGCCATTACAATCTTAAGGCGATTTACGCTATCCGCAGCTGGATAAACATTTTTTCCGCATATCTCCAACACCTCTCTGCGTGCTCTTGTTTGCCATTCTTGATGCATTCCCAGCAATATCATGGTCCATGTCAAAAGGATTGATGTAGTTTCATGTCCAGCAAAGTAGAAAGTCCTACATTCGCCAACAATTTCCTCTCTAGTCATTCGTATGTCTGGCAGATTTCCTTCCACCTGTTGCATTTTGGCAGACATCAATAGACCAAGCAGATCATTGCCATAACTTCCTGAGTTGTCTTTGCTAGCAGTCCTTTCCCTGGTTTCAATGACCTGCATCATACGTCTGCTGATTTCTTTTCTTAAATACCAATGTTGCCTGTTCTTTCTGGTAGGCAGAAATCTGTTGAGGAAACCACGTTCACAAGTTACAGAAACCAATGCATAAAATATTCTAAATCATGGCACACTACATGGAATGTTAAAGACCAAGATTATGTCGTTCTAAAATGCCAAGCTTTCAACCCTATTGAATAATATTCAGAAAAAGCCATAGTACAACTCTTCAAAGAAAAAACTCATCAACCCTATTGAATAATATTCAGAAAAAACCATAACATCCAGTACAACTCTTCAAAGATAAAACTCATGCAAAAAAAGGAACCAAAACAACAGAAAACAGAAGAACGTTACTGATACCCACAACTCTCTAAAGTTCTTATAAGCAGTTGAGATTGAAAGAGAATGCTAAATAAACACAGCAGCAATTACATATTACTCGGATAAACAAATATTCAAAAACTTCTTAAGCCACTAAAAAGCTTGTGTATATCCAAAAGTGATTATATTTAAAATACTTTTACTAAACTGTGGTTGAAAGATTGTGCTGCCAGTAAAACTCAAATTTCTTACCTGGAGCCTGGAATATAAACAGAAGTAAGTAATTCGACTGTGAGATTGACTTGTTCGTTTAGCATTTTGAAAATGTGCTTTCCCTCATCATAATTACTGCCAAATGCTGTGCAAGCAATAACATCTCCTGTCAGTTTGCGGAAATCCTTGAGCACTTCAACTTCTTCTGCACCAGACGATACCAATTTGCTCCATTCCTCCAACATAATGCTAGTCCTTTCTACAATTGTTGGGACCATGCCCTGTTGTGGTAGTAGTAACATTGTTAATGCTGAGAAACATGCAATTCTTTACAGACCATTTCCGGCTTTGTAACTCTGAATTTAAATCTGTAAATAGAGAAGTACATTCCAAACAACTCATTGAAGTTTCAAGGAAATAGGACTAGGCCCGTCAGGAAGGAGCATATTGTTTATCCGTATGATAACATAACAATAGCTCTGCTTTTATTAGAAACCTAGTATTGGAAAGTACATATTACTGAATAATTATTTTCTTCAAGTTTAAGTTTAGCTATTTTTAATGGCTAAGGAGATAAAATGACAGCAGAGATCTCTTCTAAATGGGTTGGATTGTACTCTTACAGTGACCCCTTCTCCTGAAGTTTTGCAACCGTTTTGCCGTTCATCCGACATGGTTCTCTCCAGCACCGTAGCAGACTGTACTTGTTCACACTTGTTGGTTCTCTCCCAATTCAATGTTATTTATGTCTCCAAGACTTGTGAAAGGGGAGAAATCTGATAAGAAATAACCAGACCCCGAACTGATTAAGGGAGTAGATCATGTCATGACTCACAGCCCACTAACTTGATTAATAGTTAATTAAGGGAACCCATTGGGGTTTTATTGTTGTGACATGGGGTCGATTATATCTTTAGGTGTACTCACAAATCCTTCAACATGGTTATACCATAGAGCGTCTTAACATAACACTTTATCACCACTTGGTCACTGTCTACACTGCTGGGGGGTTAAAAAATTTGAAGAACAAGGCGTCTTAACATAACCCTCTATCACCACTTGGTCTACTGTTTACACTGCTGGGGGCTAAATTTTTTTGAAGAACAGAGAGTGGGCTTTGATTCAATATATACGGGTCACAAGATAACTTGATTAACAAATTGCAAAACTAGTATGAGTCGATTTATTTTGTGAAGAAACATAAATGAAACTAATCTGCCATACATGTAGGAGTGTAGCTCATGAGAAATAATCTAAACTCCAAGGGGTTTGACAAAGTTGACTTTAGTTAAAATAGTTACAATTACAATATAATAAATGTTTTACAAATGTTTTACAAAAGTAAGATTTTGGTATTATAAATACAATAATGTTTATAAATTAAGATTAAATTCATAAGTTTAACATCATCTCTTAACTTCAACCAAAGACCATTGAGAAGAAATTATATCAATCATCACATTATCCTTTAATATTGCTGAGTAAGGAGGCAAGGAAAATTCATTATACATCACCATAAAATTAACCCATGTTCCTCCCATATTATTAAGCAAGGAGACATAGAGAAGTCATCATAGACACCATAAAGCTCCCCATGAAGTCAATAAGATCTTGGTTAGCATCAATTGTACTAAAAAAGGTCATAGGTGATTGAGTGAGTGTAACAAGTGAACAACAAACTTGGAAAGAAAGGGCTCAAATGGAGGATATTTTGACAAGAATTTTTATGAATTTAAATGAAAATCAATATCATCTATAAAAGTGGAGATGGCCTCATTAATCAAACGAGGGTGGTAAGTAAACTACTAGTTTGTCAAAGTAGATACCATCCAATAAAAGACATAAGAAACATCTTGAGAGAGAACGAAAACAAGTAGTGGAACAAATGACTATAAAAGTGGAGATGGCTTCATTAATCAAACAAGGGTGGTAAGTAAACTACTAGTTTGTCAAAGGAGATACCATCCAATAAAGGACATAGGAAACATCTTGATGGCCTCATTAATCAAACGAGGGTGGTAAGTAAACTACTAGTTTGTCAAAGGAGATACCATTCAATAAAGGACATAAGAAACATCTTGAGAGAGAACGAAAACAAGTAGTGAAACAAATGAATCATCAATTGTATGCTTGCCCAAATTGTATGCCTAATTAGTGAAAAGGGGTTCGTTGGGAAAGCCAAGAAGTAGAAAGATGACAAGCTGCCTCATATTGGGAAGGCGAGATATCTACTAATATACTTTGCTAGTTATTCAAAAGAAAACCAATATCAAAATGTAAATAAGTACTATCCATGAAAGCATGTTGAGAACCATTTGAAGACGAGATCTTTACTAATATACGTTGCGATTCATTCAAAAGAGGACCAACATCATAATGTAAGGAGGACCAACATCATAATGTAAATAAGCCCTATCCATGAAAGTATCTTGAGAACCATTTGAAAAGAAGTAACATAATGGACTTTTGTATATTGACTATGTTCTGCATGATTACCCTATGACTTGTTTGACCCCATGTGGATAGACCCTTCATGCTTTATGGGACGGTTAGGTCACTTGTTTAGCATCAACTATGAGTATACCTAGTCATGGATTGTTTTAAATTATGTTTTCGGCTTTATGAGACGGTTAGGTCACTTGTTCAGCCTCAACTATGAGTATACCTAGTCATGGATTGTTTTAAATTATGTTTTCGAGGAATTGTTTAGTTTAAAGTCTCTTTGAATCTTGTTAATAGAAGAAACTGAGATGGTGAAAGCATATATAGATTTTAGTTTTGAATTTAATAATTAAATTATATATATATATATATAATTTTGTTCTTAATAATAAATTATTATTTAGAAAAATAAAAATGTTTTTTTTAAACATTAATATATATATAACAAAATAACAGAGTTTTTTTTTATTGGAAGCATGGCTATGATTAGATTTCTAATGCACACTTAGGACTTCATAAAATTGCACTCTAGCTAAAACCACCTTGGACTTCATGGCTTGGTTAAATTATTGGAGGATTAATGAAATTACCACCATGTAAAATATCAATAACATTAAAAACATTATTACTGCTACTTTCAAAGAGAAAATGTAGTGCAAGGAAAATTTAGAAGTTAAAAGATATTATCAAAATTAACTTTATATCTTAACCAACTCATATATATAGCCAAGATTAGAACTAACTCTAATGAGCTTCATAGTGAAATTGAGCATTGGACAACCCCTAAAAAGCGCCAATGGGTTGAAAGGATTTGCCATGTGCAAGTCTATTGAAGATGAAAATCACTTTCTCTTAAAATGCCCCATCCGAGATCCAAAATATTTTCTCCATTACTAACATTTCTAACCTTCTAGATCCCCAACACTATAGCTAGTTAGAAACACTCTCTAAACTTTTTGAGCATAGAAATAGTAATTTAAAACAAATAAACTAATCTCTATCTTGTAATTTTTCTTAAGGTCTCATAAACCAAGTTTAAAAACCATCAATATGGTCATCAACAAAATAATAAATAATAAAATATAATGTATTTTTTTTTAAATTATATATATATATATTATTTTGTGTTTATATTAATCATGTTTATAAGCATTTAAATATTATTTTAAATTTTAAACTTGTATAAATAAAAATATTAAAATATTGAGATTAAAAAATAAATAAAAGTATTAAAATATAGTGATTAAAAAATAAATAAAAGTATTAAAATATAGTGATTAAAAAACAATTAATATTAATTAAATAATAAATATGATTTCAATATTCAATTTAATCACAAATTAAAAAAAAATTCTATACATAAAAGATAATATCAAATCTTACTACTATTACTTAAATCTTACAACTATTACTTCTACTACTATTACTTAAAATCTTACAACTATTACTTCTACTTAATAGTACTATTACATAAATCTTATACAAAAAGGATAATATCAAATCTTACGACTATTACTTAAATCTTATAACTATTACTTCTACTTAATAGTAGTATTACATAAATCTTACAACTATTAAGATGAAAATATGGCCACTCCTAATTATACTTTGCACCTTTGCAGTATGTTTTTTTATTTTTACTTTTACTGATTAGAAAGCTGTTAGGAAAGAAAGGATCTGAGAATTTTTTTTTTTTTCAAAATTAAATGGTGCTTGGTGCTGAAGATATCTTTTTAAAAAAAATTAAAATTACTTTGAAAATAAATATCACTCACAATTATGTAGAGAAATTCAATATTTACCTTCAAGACATCCAGATAAAAAGCAGGAGCGATGATTTTCCGGTGCTGTGTCCATTTCTCACCTTTCAAGCCCAGGATTCCCTGTCTAAGTAGCTGGTTAGCAAGGGGATCAAAAGAAGGTGGTTCAAAATGCCCAGACTTGTTGTACAATATCTCCTTGATAAGATCAAGTTGCGGAACATTCAGCCTGGCTTTAGTACCACTCCAGAAAACAAAATTCTCACCTATATATCACATACAAGATCACTAATTAAAAAGAAGAATTGGATTTACTGGTTTATGAATTGAGAATATCAATTAACACATTAGATTAAAGTGTATCACAGCCATGCAATTTCACGGTTTCACCAACCCAATATCATATCCAGAACAACATGCTCAATGACTGCTACAAAATTATGTAGCTGGGTATTAAAGAGATACCATAGATTTTAGCCCGTTGAAAAATGTGAGGAAATACACGAGGGACTATGTCATGTGACCATGGCATCGGTTTTGAGGCGGCCTGAATGAACATCTGAGTTTCTTCATGAGTACTTCCATAGAACAGCTTGTATGGAGGTCCTCTGATTCCTTGGGATTCAAAGCATCTCTGAACTTGTCGAGGCTTCCACCATATCACTTTTGCAATTTTTAACAGAAAAACTGTTGAACAAGCACACAAGGCTGCCACAACCCAAGAAAGCCACTCCATATTGAGACCCAATATTGAATCTCAGTGTTTGTTTATGAAAACTCAAGAGAAGATCTCTTATATTTGAATTGTGAGAAAAGTCAAGTGAAGATGGCTTATATATTTGAAAACGCTGTAAGCGGGGGGACCCCATTAAATTTTATTTTTAGGAGCTGTCTTGGGGCAGGGATTAACCTTAGCTAACAGGTTAGCAAGTGCTGGCGTAATGAAATTTCATCACAGAATCTTATACTGACCTTCGAAAAAGACTTATCTAATCAGTATGTTATTGGATATGGAAAATCCCGATCACCATCATCCTGTTACTAAATTTGAGAATGATTTTTGAATTTTTCTTTTTACATTATAATGAAAATTAAAATATTAAAGGGTCCCTGTGATACAAGTAGGGAGTAGTTTGACTTTTTTTTATGCATAATATAATAAAGGATCCTTTCTGATATAAGCACGGAGATGTTTTATCAAATATTTTTAGACCGGTGATACTGGGATTCTAATTTCCAAAGTATGCATTTCGTATGATTAAACCTTTCAAAAGTCAGCTCTATCTCCAGCTGAGAAGGACCACACGATGCCAACCATCGTTTAAAAATTATCGTTGACATTGGACAAAATCCATAAATTGTATATATATACGAATATACAAGCATTTCCACCATGTTTATGAGGTCTATTGATAATAAATCTTGGCACCATTGTGATTATGCACATAATCGAAGCTATAAATAAAGTTGTACATGAATTTATGGAGGTCACGTTGAATTTGAACGTTAACAGAGTTGTCTAGAGACGTGACGATTTCGTTTGGATGACGAAATTGCCCGGTCACCGTCGTCCATCCCTCCAGCGATGTGACTGACCTCCTATCTGACACCTTCAAGTTTCGTCGTGGGCCTACCCCTCCAGTGCCTCCACCATCGTCCTTTTTCGTCCGCACAAACAGTCTCTACTCCTTCGCTGAAATCTGAGTTAATGCATGGGTTGGTGAATTCGAATGTTGTATGCCCGCCAGACCAGTCACCCTCTCCCCTGCGCCGAACCAGACTCACATACTCTGCAAATCCTGGGCTTCTCTTTGAGCACAGATCCACATAGCCTGGGCTTCTCTTCTCCTCCTCTGTTCTTCAACATCATGTCTCGACACTTGGTATTAGGATTGTTTTTTAAACAAATCTATATGTAGGGACGTTGAATTCTCCTATCTTTTTAGGAAGGAGCTGTCTAACGAGAGGACTTTTTGACTTTTTAGGTTGATTTTTGGTAAGAATACTGATAAAATCTGTAATTTCTGTTGTTTGTTGGGCGTTTTTAAGTTCAGAAATGATATCAAGTAACATAAAAACCCCAACATCCACACTCTGTAAGATCTAGCAGTGTTTTTGGAACGCTTTGAAAATTCCGTGAAGAATCATAACAAAAAACTGATAAAAACCAACAGAAAACAAAGGTCAAAAAGTCTCCCATTTAGACAACCTGTTTTTAGGAATAATGATAGTGGCTGTGATGACCCTGACTTTCAGCTACAATCATGTGATTCTGAGGGCCATCCTCTGATTAATATTGGTGGAAATGCATATCACATAATGGAGACCTCTTCCTATGGGTATAACGACATCATGATAATCGTTAACGGGATTCTTTGGAAGGATAAATGCGATCAGGTGGTCCGACTATGAAATTGTGTAGTGGGAGCGATATCGCAGTAGTGGGTGTGATATCGCCCTATGAAGTGGGAACGTGAAGATTTTGCAGTAATGGATTTGGTATTGTCATGTGAAAAAATTGAGGTGCCTTCCATATTGCAGTGAATGGTGATGGTGGATATTTGCAGAGTCCGGGGTAATTAATATGTTGCACCTGTAGAGGGGTCTACCACGTATACAAAGCCATCTTGAAGCTTTCCGGGGAAGTTGTGGTAATCTAAGTTTGGTTAGGTGGTTAGTTGTTGTTTGGTGGAAGCTTTGTTATGTTCTTAGAAGTAAAAGACAAATAACAATCGGAAAATGAACAAACGCCTCATTTTCCCTTCGGGGAGGGGAAGTTTTGGTTTGTTTCCACAGTGTTAGGTATGGCTAGGAAGTCAATAAGTCTCAGAGAGCTAGAAGTTTAGTTTGAAATGTTGGTAAAAAATGTAACCCTGCTATGTATTATTAATATAGTGTTTTCTTACTTATAGTTAAGTTATTCTAAAATTAGGAGATAATAGTTAAAGATAATAATGAAAAAAAATAGATTCTTCTATAAATAATAACATATCACATATAACTTATTATGCACTAATAAAATACAATAATAAGATATATAGTTGTTATATATGTATTATATAATATTGGTTTAATTTGTTAAAATAATAAAGTGAAAACTTAAATATATTATATTAATATAGAATTACTATTTAAATAGTAGTTTGTTATATTAATACTATAAATTAAAAGTCAAATCCCACTTATTATACTCATGTATACATGACTAGTTAGTATATAATAGTTACAATGTAATATACATGACTTTAGTTAGTATATAATATTATAACTTATTATGCACTAATGAAATACAATAATAATGTATTATATAATATTGGTTTAATTTGTTAAAATAATAAAGTGAAAATTCAAATATATTATTTTAATATAAATTTACTATTTAAATAGTAGTTTGTTATATTAATACTATAAATTAAAAGTCAAATCCCACTTATTATACTCATGTATACATGACTTTAGTTAGTATATAATAGTTACAATATAATATGTATACATGACTTTAGTAAGTATACAATATAATATATAAAGTAGTTAGTTGTTAAACCATATAAATAAAACCATTTCCACCTACTCAAGAGTTATATAAGAAAAAAATATCATTATTAATGCTTTGACTTGTAAGTATATGCACCTCTCTTTTGAATTTTAAAGAGTTTTGATTGGTTAAAAGAGCATGGCATGGAAATTAGATTTAGGATCTGAGGTTAATTTTAAAACCAATTTTCCTCTAATTTGATGACGATGATGATGATAGGATGTCTATGATGATGAGGATGGCGACATCTTATTCTAACAATTCTAGTGTAAGAAGGGTATTGAATCCATTTTTGTCATAAAAATAAAATTTGAATAGGGCGCTCGCACGAAGTTGGTTCCACTTTTTAGTGCCACTTTAGAAATCGAAAATGCACTTCCAAAATGTTAATCCATAACGCATATGCGTTATTGATGCAACGTTCGGAAAACCCGAGCCCAAAGACGAGGCTAAGGTTAGTTAGCGGATATCTCATATGCGATATATCGCATGTGTGTTTTCAAGGAGTTGCAAATCGCACTTGCGATATGTGAAATTAAAAAAAAAACAGAGGCTGCAGGCCTCAATTTGTTATTTGCACAGTGAGGCGATATCGAGACTGTGAAATACCGCACCTACGAAATACCGCACCTGTGATTTTCATTAGAGCGTTTGGAGGTGGCTGTGGAGGTGGCTTGGATCCAATGGAAGGTAAGTACTCATATCATCCACAATTGTGGTCAATATTTGTCTGTTTTTGTTAATTTCATAGTTTTTATATTTGTTAAAACGAATTTAATAAAAAAAATTGAATTAAATCAAAGAATGATATATTAAAACAGTTTGTAATTTGTTGTTTTAATCTTAACAGATAATAGGAATGTTGAAGATACAATGCAAAATGAACTAAACCCAAACACAAACCCAAACCCAAACCCAAACCCAAACCCAAACACATACACAAAACCAAACACAGAGGGGGAACAAGACCGAAATTCACAGATTCTGGCTCGTTTGGGTGCTTTGAGGGGTCTTAGCTCATCGTTTAGATGGGGGGACCATTTGAGACAATATTTAGCTGAGGCATTGGACACCATAACAAACACAATTGCTAAAGCCCAATGAGCTCTGTACAACATTATCTCGTACAGAGAATTCATGAGGCAATACTATTCCAATGGTTTGAGCTACAAAGACATAAAAAAACTAAAGATAACGAAAGACCAATTGTTTTCATTATTCTGGGACCCTAGCACCTTATTGGTTCCACCCACCAATTGAGCACACATTTCCATAGACTGGTGCATGGAACCAAATGTGAAAGCCAATTGGATGGATTGTTGGTACATGGTATTTGATGAAGACCCTCATGGGAATATAAACATCCCTTTCTATTTCCTGAGGAAGTTGTATGCTGAATTTATCTTGGGGAAACATGTTAACTATTTCGATATTTTAGACTTCCAGGGTGTGGGTCATGGGATGCCCCAAGATAGGGAAGGGGCTAGGAATTATCCTAACTGCGTGCCATGCCCTCCACTCACACCAAAACCCCCTCAGGTATATCCTCTTGTGGGTCCTGTGATTGATGATACACAGGAGGCCTTATTTGACTTGGCAGATACATTGCTTCAACATGGGACTGCTGTCCAAGGCAATGCAGGCCAAGGGGTTGACACTTCTGAGGCCGAACCATTGCACAACAAGGATCCATCTACAGATCGCACTAGAGATGCAGAGCGTTCAGAGTGTCATGTTACTCCACACCCTTGCACAACGTGTGGAGGCATATGCTATGGCCCTGCTTTAGAGTTCCGGGATGATGGATTACTTCGATTTGTAAGTTAAACTCATTATTTTCATATTATATTTTGTTTTGTATCACAATTTTCAATTGTTTTGCAATTTATTTCTATTTAATTATCTAACAAATTATGTGAACAAATATACAACAGGTGTCCCATGACACCCCATATTCGCATAGTCCGTCGATTGATGTTGAGAACATTGATGCAGCAGTCAATGTTGCATATCGGGTTGGTTCTTCACAATTAGCTGTAAGAACTATAATTTTAATTTGTCATCGTTATTTACATATTTATAGTAGAGATTGTAACATTCAATACATCCTAATCTAGATACAATATGTTTTCTGCAGGATGAGTAGGATGAGTATGTTGAATCCCAGCCTAGTCCCTCTCATGTAGAGGAAGATTTCAAAACCCAGGTATTATTTTAAATATGCTTTTAATAATTCAATATTCATTCTTTTAATTTTTAGAAATTTTCTAATTGTATCTTTATGTTTTGTTACATAGCATGATATCTTGATGGTTGACCCGCCTCTCCCCCGTCCCCAGGTACATGTATGTTTCGCTTTCTTTGAAAAAATCATTTTTCGTCCACGTTGTATATGTCTCATTTTCTTTGCATTATCTGACATTGACATATGTTACTTTATGCAAGCATCTATTGAACCATTGGTGCTTGAAGAACACCAAAGCGAGGTTGTTGGCGACCCACCTCTTCCCCCCCAGGTACATGTATGTTTCGCTTTCTTTGAGAACATCATTTTCCGTCCATGTAGTATATATGTCTCTGATTCTTTTTATTATCTGAAATTGACATATGTTACTTTATGTAGGCTTCTAGTGAGGCACCGGTGCTTGAAGAGCACCAAATCGATGACCCACCTCTGATGAGCCAACAGGTACGTTTATGTATCACTTTCTTTTAATTGTGATTTTAATGATTCAACATGTACTTTTTAAATTTTTTGAAATTGTCTAATTGTATCTTTATCCTTTTGTATGTAGGAACATGATTTTGATGAATATGTCCAAAAAGCGAACTTCTTCGCTAATGCATGTAGAAATCCTTTTATCCTGTTGACATTTGTTCGACCCACTGGTTACACACCTCCTCACGTCCCCCAGGTATATTTATCTATTGTAACTCTTGCTTATATTGATTTTTGTACATGCAAGTATCTTTTTCCTTGTTTCCCCCATTGATATGCTGACATTGACATATATATTATTTTATGCAGTTTGATAGTGAGTGAGTGGTTATTGAAGAGAACCCAATCGGGGTCGTTGCTCACTCACCTCTCCCCCCCCCGCCCCCACAATGTACCTATATGTGTTGATTTATTTGAAAAATTCATTATCCCTCCATGTTGTATATGTCTCATTTTCTTTGTATTATCTGACATCATCTATTGAGCCAATGGTGCTTGAAGAGCACCAAAGCGAGGTTTTTGGCGACCCACCTCTTCCCCCTCACCAGGTACATGTATCTTTCGCTTTCTTTGAAAACATCATTTTCCATCCATGTAGTATATATGTCTCTGATTCTTTTTATTATCTGAAATTGACATATGTTACTTTATGCAGGATTCTAGTGAGACATTGTGCTTGAAGAGCACCAAATCGGTGACCCACATTTGACGAGCTAGCAGGTACGTTTATATATTGCATTCTTTGTACGCTTATGTATCACTTTCTTTGATTTGGTTCTTGAAGAACACCAAATCGGTGACCCACCTAACCCCTCCAATGTACCTGTATGTCTCGATTTCTTTGAAAACGTCATTATCCCTCCATGTTGTATATGTATCGTTTTCTTTGTATTATCTGACATTGACATATGTTACTTTATGCAGGCATCTATTGAGCTAGTGGTGTTTGAATAGCACCAAAGTGAGGTTTTTGGTGACCCACCTCTTTCCCCCCGCCATGTACATGTATGTTTCACTTTCTTTGAAAACATCATTTTCTGTCCATGTAGTATATATGTCTCTGATTCTTTTTATTATCTGAAATTGACATATGTTACTTTATGCAGGCTTCTAGTGAGGCACCGGTGCTTGAATAGCACCAAATTGGTGACCCACCTCTGACGAGCCAGCATGTACATTTACGCATCACTTTCTTTGTACGTTTATGTATCTCTTTCTCTGATTTGGTGCTTGAACAGCATCAAATGTACATGTATGTCTCGATTTCTTTGAAAAAGTCATTATCCCTCCATGTTGTATATGTCTCATTTTCTTTGTATTATCTGACATTGACATATGTTACTTTATGCAGGCATCTATTGAGCCAATGGTGCTTGAAGAGCACCAAAGCGAGGTTTTTGGCGACCCACCTCTCCCCCCCTGCCAGGTACATGTATGTTTCGCTTTCTTTGAAAACATCATTTTTCGTCCATGTAGTATATATGTCTCTGATTCTTTTTATTATCTGAAATTGACATATGTTACTTTATGCAGGCTTCTAGTGAGGCACCAGTGCTTGAAGAGCACCAAATCAGTGACCCACCTCTGACGAGCTAGAAGGTATGTTTATGTATCACTTTCTTTGTACGTTTATGTATCGCTTTCTCTGATTTGGTGCTTGAAGAGCACCAAATTGGTGATCCACCTCTTCCCCCCCAATGTACATGTATGTCTCGATTTCTTTGAAAAAGTCATTATCCCTCCATGTAATATAGTTTTATTTGTACATGCAAGTATGTTTTTCGTGCACCCATTGATTTGTTTACATTGGCATATATATATTTTTTATGCAGCTTGATAGTGAGCAAGTGGTGCTTGAAGAGCACCCAATCGGGGTTGCTGCTAGTGAGGCACCACGACCCACCATTACTTACTCACATACAGTAAGTAAAAATGTTATATTGGTTTGCAATTTGAACAAATGTACATAGAATTTTTATAGCTTTGTAAACTAACTTACAAATTTTGATTTTTCTGCAGTCTCCACTGATGCGACCTATCCCTCTTGTTCAGCAATGGGGCTCACCAATGAGCAGTCGGAAAAGAAAGCTAGACTTTTCCAAAGAGATTGGCAATGGCAGGAAAAGGGGGGATAACTAGAATAAATGTATAGGGGGGATACATAGATGTAAATTTTTGTTTTTATACACATAGATGTAAAGTTTGATCCACTCTTTTATATTATGGCCATGTGGCATGCCAATTTTTGTAACATTATTTGTATACATATATAATATAAAGCAAGGTTCAAATTTATACATATATGGTTGACTTGATCTTGGAACATGATATGTGTGGTTCACATGTGTGCTAGTATGAATTTCCAATACTTAAAGGAATAATTTATGACTCATCCAACTAAGATCAAGTAACGATTAAGTAAGTCATGGGAGATAATCACTAGACACCATAACTATAACCATACCATACGACTACCAAAATTTAACTTTCATAAACTTTTTAACATTATGGCTATCCTCAACTTTTTAACATCATAACCATACCATAAAATACCTAAATTATATGCACTTACATCATAACACTAACATCATAACATCATAGCCATACCACTAACTTTAACATCATGTACATGTGTTTCTACTTTTAAGTCATGCATGCATGTGTAATATACCATATCATACCCTACAATACCCTATGATACTAACATCATACCATACTAACATACCATACCATACTAATATACCATACCATACCCTACAATACCCTATGATACTAACATATCATACCATACTAACATACCAATATAACATATCATACCCTACGATACTAACATACCATACCATACTAATATACCATACCATATCATACCCTACAATACCCTATGATACTAACATCATACCATAATAACATACCATACCATACTAATATACCATACCATACCCTACAATACTAACATACCATAACATACTAACATCATACAATACTAGTTCTACATGTACCATACCATACCATACATGTACATGTGTTTCTAGTTCCATCTCATAACTTGTAAAGAGGTCACTAAACCCTAGTTCCATCTCATAACTTGTCAACCCTGGTGATAGCATGCAATTTTGTAGTTCATGAAACCCTAGTTGGTTTTCAATTTGTACATGTACATGTGTTTCTAGTTCCATCTCATAACTTGTAAAGAGGTCACTAAACCCTAGTTCCATCTCATAACTTGTCAACCATATTGATAGCATGCAATTTGTAGTTCATGAAACCCTAGTTGGTTTCAATATGTACATGTACATGTGTTTCTAGTTCCATCTCCTAACTTGTAAAGAGGTCACTAAACCCTAGTTCCATCTCATAACTTGTCAACCATAGTGATAGCATGCAATTTGTAGTTCATGAAACCCTAGTTGGTTTTCAATATGTACATGTACATGTGTTTCTAGTTCCATCTCCTAACTTGTAAATAGGTCACTAAACCCTAGTTCCATAACTTGTCAACCATAGTGATAGCATTCAATTTGTAGTTCATGAAACCCTAGTTGTTTTTCAATTTGTACATGTACATGTGTTTTTAGTTCCATCTCATAACTTGTAAAGAGGTCACTAAACCCTAGTTCCATCCACTAACTTGTCAACCCTAGTGATAGCATACAATTTGTAGTTCATGAAACCCTAGTTGGTTTTCAATTTGTTCATGTACATGTGTTTCTACTTCCATCTCATAACTTGTAAAGAGGTCATAAAACCCTAGTTCCATCATCTAACTTGTGACTAAGAGTGATATCATGCAATTTGTAGTTCATGAAACCCTAGTTGTTTTTCAATTTGTACATGTACATGTGTTTCTTGTTCCATCTCATAACTTGTAAAGAGGTCACTAAACCCTAGTTCCATCCACTAACTTGTCAACCCTAGTGATAGCATGCAATTTGTAGTTCATGAAACCCTAGTTGTTTTTCTATTTGTTCATGTACATGTGTTTCTAATTCCATCTCATAACTTGTAAAGAGGTCATAAAACCCTAGTTCCATCCACTAACTTGTCAACCCTAGAGATAGCATGCAATTTGTAGTTCATGAAACCCTAGTTGTTTTCAAATTTGTACATGTACATGTGTTTCTAGTTCCATCTCATAACTTGTAAAGAGGTCACTAAACCATAGTTCCATCTCATAACTTGTCAACCCTAGTGATAGCATGTAATTTGTTGTTCATGAAACCCTAGTTGGTTTTCAATATGTACACGTACATGTGTTTCTAGTTCCATCTCATAACTTGTAAAGAGGTCACTAAACCCTAGTTCCATCTCATAACTTGTCAACCCTAGTGATAGCATGCAATTTAGAGTTCATGAAACCGTTGTTGGTTTTCAATATGTACATGTACATGTGTTTCTAGTTCCATCTCATAACTTGTAAAGAGGTCATAAAACCCTAGTTCCATCCACTAACTTGTGACTAAGAGTGATATCATGCAATTTGTAGTTCATGAAACCCTAGTTTTTCAATTTGTACATGTACATGTGTTACTAGTTCCATCTCATAACTTGTAAAGAGGTCAGTAAACCCTAGTTCCATCTCATAACTTGTCAACCCTAGTGATAGCATGCAATTTGGAGTTCATGAAACCCTAGTTGGTTTTCAATATGTACATGTACATGTGTTTCTAGTTCCATCTCATAACTTGTAAAGAGGTCATAAAACCCTAGTTCCATCCACTAACTTGTGACTAAGAGTGATATCATGCAATTTGTAGTTCATGAAACCCTAGTTGTTTTTCAATTTGTACATGTACATGTGTTTCTAGTTCCATCTCATAACTTGTAAAGAGGTCACTAAACCCTAGTTCCATCTCATAACTTGTCAACCCTAGTGATAGCATGCAATTTGGAGTTCATGAAACCCTAGTTGGTTTTCAATATGTACATGTACATGTACATGTGTTTCTAGATCCATCTCATAACTTGTAAAGATGTCATAAAACCCTAGTTCCATCCACTAACTTGTGACTAAGAGTGATATCATGCAATTTGTAGTTCATGAAACCCTAGTTGTTTTTCAATTTGTACATGTACATGTGTTTCTAGTTCCATCTCATAACTTGTAAAGAGGTCAGTAAACCCTAGTTCCATCTCATAACTTGTCAACCCTAGTGATAGCATGCAATTTGGAGTTCATGAAACCCTAGTTGCTTTTCAATTTGTACATGCACATGTGTTTCTAGTTCCATCTCATAACTTGTCAACCCTAGTGATAGCATGCAATTTGGAGTTCATGAAACCCTAGTTGCTTTTCAATTTGTACATGTACATGTGTTTCTAGTTCCATCTCATAACTTGTAAAGAGGTCACTAAACCCTAGTTCCATCTCATAACTTGTCAACCCTAGTGATGGCATGCAATTTGGAGTTCATGAAACCCTATTTGGTTTTCAGTATGTACATGCACATGTGTTTCTAGTTCCATCTGATAACTTGTAAAGAGGTCACTAAACCCTAGTTCCATCTCATAACTTGTCAACCCTACTGATAGCATGCAATTTGGTGTTCATGAAACCCTAGTTGGTATTCAATATGTACATGTACATGTGTTTCTAGTTCCATCTCATAACTTGTAAAGAGGCCACTAAACCCTAGATCCATCTCATAACTTTTCAACCCTAGTGATAGCATGTAATTTGTAGTTCATGGAACCCGATATGATAGCATGCAATTTGTAGTTCATAACTTGGGAACTTGTTGGCTCCTGGAAGTGTGTATGTCAGCAAGGCCAATATGGGAACCTTACCAACACAACCACAGTCGAGGGTTTTCAGGCGTTGACCCACCAATGAAATAGTTGCAAGAGTTGACCCAACAATGTAATTAAATGTATATTAATATTAAAAACATTAAAAAAAGTAAATTTCAACAACTCGTGACCATGTTATTTTCCGATTTCTAGTTGTTGGTGTCTAAAGACACCGTTCTTGGCGCCTCCAATGTGCCATAGATGGTGTTTGTATCCTAGGCACATTAAAGGCTAGACATTAGTACTCTCATAAGAAAATAAAGAGAACCCAATGAAAATGTGTGAACATGATTTATATATAATTCACCTGAGGTTGTACGATCATGTTTATAGTGTCGAGTATCCTCTGAATAATATTATGTATGTGAATGGTATCCGTCAATTACAGGTTTATTACATGGGAATAAACTAAGGCTAAATAATTGAAATTGTGCTTCAGCATGCACTTTAAAGGTTAAATAACGCACCTGACAATGCACTCAGATGAGTAGGCCATCTGGATCATCTCTGCTGCCGATGGTGTCCATCAATATTTCTTGCTCTATATGAGGTAGCAAGTATCTTACATGTGACCTAGTTTTGTTTATAAACAAGCAGCTTGATGTTTATACCAACTACTAGGTTGTTGAAGTGGTATACAATAGCTCCTGGTCTATAATCCTGATATACATACCCACCCTTCCTTTTCTGTTGTGCTACAAGTGTCAAGTACTCCTCTTCTATAACCATCGAGCCGGTTGGGAATTCAATGTTTTCATCGTCTGTAACAGCAGGTGTCCCATGACACCCCAGATTTGCATAGTCCGTCGATTGATGTTGAGAACATTGATGCAACAATCAATGTTGCATATGGGTTTGGTTCTTCACAATTAGCTGTAAGAACTATACTTTTAATTTGTCATCGTTATTTACATATTTATAGTAGAGATTGTAACATTCAATACATCCTAATCTGGATACAATATGTTTTCTGTAAGGTGAGCAGGATGAGTATGCTGAATCCCAGCCTAGTCCCTCTCATGTAGAGGAAGATTCCGAAACCTAGGTATTAAACATTCATTCTTTTAATTTTTACAAATTTTCTAATTGTATCTTTATGTTTTGTTATGTAGCATGATATCTTGATGGTTGACCCGCCTCTCCCCCATCCCCAGGTACATGTGTGTTTCGCTTTCTTTGAAAAAATCATTTTTCGTCCACGTTGTATATGTCTCATCATTTTCTTTGTATTATCTGACATTGACATATGTTACTTTATGCAAGCATCTATTGAGCCATTGGTGCTTGAAGAGCACCAAAGCGAGGTTGTTGGCGACCCACCTCTTCCCCCCCTAGTACATGTATGTTTCGCTTTCTTTGAGAACATCATTTTCCATCCATGTAGTATATATGTCTCTGACTCTTTTTATTATCTGAAATTGACATATGTTACTTTATGCAAGCTTCTAGTGAGGCACCGATGCTTGAAGAGCACCAAATCGATGACCTACCTCTGATGAACCAACATGTACGTTTATGTATCGCTTTCTTTTAATTGTGATTTTAATGATTCAACATGTACTTTTTTAATTGTTTGAAATTGTCTAATTGTATCTTTATCCTTTTGTATGTAGGAACGCGATTTTGATGAATATGTCCAAAAAGCAAACTTCTTCACTAATGCATGTAGAAATCCTTTTATCCTGTTGACATTTGTTCGACCCACTGGTTACACACCTCCTCATGTCCCCCAGGTATATATATCTATTGCAACTCTTGCTTATATTGATTTTTGTACATGCAAGTATCTTTTTCCTTGTTTCCCCCATTGATATGCTGACATTGACATATATATTATTTTATGCAGTTCGATAGTGAGCGAGTGGTTATTGAAGAGCACCCAATCAAGGTCGTTGGTCACTCAACCCCCCCCCCCCCAATGTACCTGTATGTGTCGATTTATTTGAAAAAGTCATTATCCCTCCATGTTGTATATGTCTCATTTTCTTTGTATTATCTGACATCATCTATTGAGCCAATGGTGCTTGAAGAGCACCAAAGCGAGGTTTTTGGCGACCCACCTCTTCCCCCTCGCCAGGTACATGTATGTTTTGCTTTCTTTGAAAACATCATTTTCCATCCATGTAGTATATATGTCTCTGATTCTTTTCATTATCTGAAATTGACATATGTTACTTTATGTAGGATTCTAGTGAGACACCGTGCTTGGAGAGCACCAAATCGGTGACCCACCTCTGACGAGCTAGCATGTAAGTTTATATATCGCTTTATTTGTACGTTTATGTATCACTTTCTTTGATTTGGTTCTTGAAGAGAACCAAATCAATGACCCACCTCCCCCCCTCCAATGTACCTGTATGTCTCAATTTCTTTGAAAACGTCATTATCCCTCCATGTTGTATATGTATCGTTTTCTTTGTATTATCTGACATTGACATATGTTACTTTATGCAGGCATCTATTGAGCCAGTGGTGTTTGAATAGCACCAAAGCAAGGTTTTTGGTGACCCACCTCTTTCCCCCCGCCAGGTACATGTATGTTTCGCTTTCTTTGAAAACATCATTTTTCATCCATGTAGTATATATGTCTCTGATTCTTTTTATTATCTGAAATTGACATATGTTGCTTTATGCAGGCTTCTAGTGAGGCACTGGTGCTTGAATAGCACCAAATCAGTGACCCACCTCTGACGAGCCAGCGTGTACGTTTATGTATCACTTTCTTTGTACGTTTATGTATCTCTTTCTTTGATTTGGTGCTTGAAGAAGACCAAATCAGTGACCCACCTAATTCCCCCCCAATGTACATGTATGTCTCGATTTCTTTGAAAAAGTCATTATCCCTCCATGTTGTATATGCCTCGTTTTCTTTGTATTATCTGACATTGACATATGTTACTTTATGCAGACATCTATTGAGCCAGTCATTAGAGGAAATTTGGGGTCTAAAATGGGCCTTATAAGAAAACGTGCCAAAATAAGTTTTTGTGAGTTGGAATTCAAGAACCAATAGAATTTCAATAAAATAAGTCAACCATAATGGTTGAATTGACATATTTGTCATTAAAAAAAACTACTTTTTTTGTTCGTATTTTCGACATATCTCATTGTGTTTTTACTCAAATTTCGATTGGGAGAGCTTGTTGGATGTGGAATTTGATTCCGCATCCAACGAGTACCCACACTGCATACTTTTGATGGACCCCGCTGCCCCAAAAACAAGAAATACCTGAAAAAATGTGATGATGACATCATCATCACATTTTTTCAGGTATTTCTTGTTTTTGGGGCAGCGGAGTCCGTCAAAAGTATGCATTGTGGGTACTCGTTGGATGCAGAATCAAATTCTGCATCCAACAAGCTCTCCTGATCGAAATTTGAGAAAAAACACTGGGAGATATGTCGAAAATACGAACACAAAAAGTAGTTTTTTTCTTTCTTCCTCCAAAATTAATCAATATTATTTTATTATTTTAACTATTATTTTATTATTTTAACTATTATTTTATTATTTTCCTTCTATTAAAGTCATGCATGCATGTGTAATATACCATATCATACCCTACAATAGCCTTTGATACTAACATCATACCATACTAACATACCATACCATACTAATATACCATACTATACCCTACAATACCCTATGATACTAACAGATCATACCATACTAACATACCAATATAGCATATCATACCCTACGATACTAACATACCGTACCATACTAATATACCATACCATATCATACCCTACAATACCCTATGATACTAACATCATACCATAATATCATACCATACCATACTAATATACCATACCATACCCTACAATACTAACATACCATAACATACTAACATCATGTACCATACTAACATACCATACCATACTAGTTCTACATGTACCATACCATACCATACATGTACATGTGTTTCTAGTTCCATCTCATAACTTGTAAAGAGGTCACTAAACCCTAGTTCCATCTCATAACTTGTCAACCCTGGTGATAGCATGCAATTTGTAGTTCATGAAACCCTAGTTGGTTTTCAATTTGTACATGTACATGTGTTTCTAGTTCCATCTCATA
>LPNX011199997.1:49876-108445 GCA_001517045.1 Pseudotsuga menziesii
TTCCATCTCATAACTTGTATGCAATTTGTAGTTCATGAAACCCTAGTTGGTTTTCAATATGTACATGTACATGTGTTTCTAATTCCATCTCCTAACTTGTAAAGAGGTCACTAAACCCTAGTTCCATCTCATAACTTGTCAACCATAGTGATAGCATGCAATTTGTAGTTCATGAAACCTTAGTTGTTTTTCAATTTGTACATGTACATGTGTTTCTAGTTCCATCTCATAACTTGTAAACAGGTCACTAAACCCTAGTTCCATCCACTAACATGTCAACCCTAGTGATAGCATGCAATTTGTAGTTCATGAAACCCTAGTTGGTTTTCAATTTGTTCATGTACATGTGTTTCTACTTCCATCTCATAACTTGTAAAGAGGTCATAAAACGCTAGTTCCATCCTCTAACTTGTGACTAAGAGTGATATCATGCAATTTGTAGATCATGAAACCCTAGTTGTTTTTCAATTTGTACAAGTACATGTGTTTCTTGTTCCATCTCATAACTTGTAAAGAGGTCACTAAACCCTAGTTCCATCCACTAACTTGTCAACCCTAGTGATAGCATGCAATTTGTAGTTCATGAAACCCTAGTTGGTTTTCTATTTGTTCATGTACATGTGTTTCTACTTCCATCTCATAACTTGTAAAGAGGTCATAAAACCCTAGTTCCATCCACTAACTTGTCAACCCTAGTGATAGCATGCAATTTGTAGTTCATGAAACCTTAGTTGTTTTCCAATTTGTACATGTACATGTGTTTCTAGTTCCTTCTCATAATTTGTAAAGATGTCACTAAACCCTAGTTCCATCTCATAACTTGTCAACCCTAGCGATAGCATGCAATTTGTTGTTCATGAAACCCTATTTGGTTTTCAATATGTACATGTACATGTGTTTCTAGTTCCATCTCATAACTTGTAAATAGGTCACTAAACCCTAGTTCCATCTCATAACTTGTCAACCCTAGTGATAGCATGCAATTTGGAGTTCATGAAACCCTACTTGGTTTTCAATATGTACATGTACATGTGTTTTTAGTTCCATCTCATAACTTTTAAAGAGGTCATAAAACCCTAGTTCCATCCACTAACTTGTGACTAAGAGTGATTTCATGCAATTTGTAGTTCATGAAACCCTAGTTTTTCAATTTGTACATGTACATGTGTTTCTAGTTCCATCTCATAACTTGTAAAGAGGTCACTAAACCCTAGTTCCATCTCATAACTTGTAAAGAGGTCACTAAACCCTAGTTCCATCTCATAACTTGTCAACCCTAGTGATAGCATGCAATTTAGAGTTCATGAAACCGTTGTTGGTTTTCAATATGTACATGTACATGTGTTTCTAGTTCCATCTCATAACTTGTAAAGAGGTCATAAAACCCTAGTTCCATCCACTAACTTGTGACTAAGAGTGATATCATGCAATTTGTAGTTCATGAAACCCTAGTTGTTTTTCAATGTGTACATGTACATGTGTTTCTAGTTCCATTTCATAACTTGTAAAGAGGTCACTAAACCCTAGTTCCATCTCATAACTTGTCAACCCTAGTGATAGCATGCAATTTGGAGTTCATGAAACCCTAGTTGGTTTTCAATATGTACATGTACATGTACACGTGTTTCTAGATCCATCTCCTAACTTGTAAATAGGTCATAAAACCCAAGTTCCATCCACTAACTTGTGACTAAGAGTGATATCTTGCAATTTGTAGTTCATGAAACCCTAATTGTTTTTCAATTTGTACATGTACATGTGTTTCTAGTTCCATCTCATAACTTGTAAAGAGGTCAGTAAACCCTAGTTCCATCTCATAACTTGTCAACCCTAGTGATAGCATGCAATTTGGAGTTCATGAAACCCTAGTTGGTTTTCAATATTTACATGTACATGTGTTTCTAGTTCCATCTCATAACTTGTCAACCCTAGTGATAGCATGCAATTTGGAGTTCATGAAACCCTAGTTGGTTTTCAATATATACATGCACATGTGTTTCTAGTTCCATCTCATAAATTGTAAAGAGGTTAGTAAACCCTAGTTCCATCTCATAACTTTTCAACCCTAGTGATAGCATGCAATTTGGTGTTCATGAAACCCTAGTTGGTTTTCAATATTTACATGTACATGTGTTTCTAGTTCCATCTCATAACTTTTCAACCCTAGTGATAGCATGCAATTTGGTGTTCATGAAACCCTAGTTGGTTTTCAATATTTACATGTACATGTGTTTTTAGTTCCATCTCATAACTTGTAAAGAGGTCACTAAACGCTAGTTCCATCTCATAACTTGTCAACCCTAGTGATAGCATGCAATTTGGAGTTCATGAAACCCTATTTGGTTTTCAGTATGTACATGCACATGTGTTTCTAGTTCCATATCATAACTTGTAAAGAGGTCACTAAACCCTAGTTCCATCTCATAACTTGTCAACCCTAGTGATAGCATGCAATTTGGTGTTCATGAAACCCTAGTTGGTATTCAATATGTACATGTACATGTGTTTCTAGTTCCATCTCATAACTTGTAAAGAGGTCACTAAACCCTAGTTGCATCTCATAACTTGTCAACCCTAGTGATAGCATGCAATTTGTAGTTCATGAAACCCGATATGATAGCATGCAATTTGTAGTTCATAACTTGGGAACTTGTTGGCTCTTGCAAGTGTGTAATATGTATGTTGGCAAGGCCAATATGGGAACCCTACCAACACAACCACAGTTGAGGGTTTTCATGCATTGACCCACCAATGAAATAGTTGCAAGAGTTGACCCAACAATGTAATTAAATGTATATTAATATTAAAAACATAAAAAATGTAAATTTCAACAACTCGTGACCATGTTATTTTCCGATTTCCAGTTGTTGGTGTCTAAAGACACCATTCTTGGTGCCTCCAATGTGCCATAGATGGTGTTTGTATCCTAGGCACACGGCACACGGAAGGCTAGACATTAGCAATCTCATAAAAAAATAAAGAGAACCCAATGAAAATGTGTGAACATGATTTATATATAACTCACCTGAGGTTGTACGATCATGTTTATAGTGTCCAGTATGCTCTGAATAATATTATGTATGTGAATGGTATCCATCAATCACAGGTTTATGACATTGGGAATAAAGTAAGTCTAAATAATTGAAATTGTGCTTCAGCATGCACTTTAAACGTTAAATAACGCACCTGATAATGCACTCAGATGAGTAGGCCATCTGGATCATCTCTGCTACCGATGGTGTCCATCAATATTTCGTGTTCTATATGAGGTAGCAAGTATCGTACATGTGACCTATTTTTGTGACTAAGTGTGCGTAGCTTGATGTTTATACCAACTACTAGGTTGGTGAAGTGGTATACAATAGCTCCTGGTCTATAATTCTGATATACATACCCACCCTTCCTTTTTTGTTGTGCTGCAAGTGTCAAGTACTCCTCTTCTATAACGATCGAGTCAGTTGGGATTTCAATATTTTCATCATCTGTAACAGGTTTGAGAATGGTTTGTTTCCTCTCTAAGCAACATGCCAAACAATAGTCAGAACCCCATACGTTATTTTTTGGGGCAACCATTGCATATATTTGACCTGTGAAAGGAAATAGATCGAGTTAACAATACATTTTTTAAATAAGGTCTTGCATTTCTAATTTCTACATAAATTAAATTCTACTTAGGTCGAGTTAACAATACATAAATGCAATTTCTTATTTAGGTACTACTAATTTACTTTTTGTACCTGCTTGTATGAGATTTGATATGTGATCATAGTCTATAGAAATTTGTGTCTGATCATCTTCCAAATGGTCTATTTCATTAAACCCGTTGAAATTGGTGCCAAGTGTAACTCGATCACATGCATCAACTGTATTTGTATACTCACAATCATCCCATTCATCGATGCTACATGAATTGCAAAATTAAGCCTTCAATCTTGTCCAAATTTGTAGGTCCGAGTTGTCTGAGATTCTAATTGAATGAATCTTTTGAGTTCCATGCACTGTGTTCACCCGATGTGTTTGGGATCGGTCCACATTTGTCACCTCCCAGAATATTCTCCACACTAGGTGTTTCCTTGTTGCTTGTTCTCCCATGATAGATGCACACCATTTCACTATAGATGTAGCGTCTCAAAGGCGAGCACCTGTAAACTTCATCTGTTCCCTTCGAAGGGTAGTTTTTATGCATGCACCAGCACCATCGTACTCTCCTTTTCCATGACCAGTTTAAAAGTAGTTCCATACATGTGGCACCTTGTATTTTATGTGCAACAAACACAACCATTCAAATACACGTGCATTCTTGAACTGTCCAGCACAACCATCTGACCAAATGCAATGACGATAAAATGGTATATCCATAGCTATCACATGATCATAGAATAATTTAAAGCAATGCTGCACGTAATGGATGTCATGGGTTCGATCGTCGCTTCTTGAATCTTCCCTCTTTTTTTCTTTTTTATTTTCAGCTTCTTCCGGTGTAAGCACCTTCCTCGCTGACTTCCGACCTCTATTACGTACATTCCCCATTGAAATCCACCTAAACTTGTACAAAACCTATGGATTTATGTAAGTAAAGATTAAATTTCAGGTTGAATAGTTCTCTGGGCGTGGGTTTAGAAGAATTATGTCTTTTCCTACAATAAACCTGGCCCACAGCACACAACCCAACATTTTTGTATATAACACATATCGCATATGCGATATAACGCATGTCTATTTTATCACATATGTGATATATCGCATATGCGATATGGATACAATGATTTTTAATTAACATACAATTTTTATTACGTGATCTCCAAATCGTATATGCGATATATTGCATATTCGATTTAGTGCATATGCGATATCAAATGCATATCAAACTTGGACTGAAATATGTTAAACTTCCATAACCTTACAATGGACCCCATACCAATGGTTAAGACCTCCAAACCTATCGTTGGACCATGGTAGTGTCTATAGAACTATCTCTTATCTGGAAATATTCATAATGGTTCCTATATGACCATGGTCAACGCCTCTTGAACAATATTCAATGCATAAAATAGACTAATGGCACATATATCCCATATTAAGGCTAAATATCCCCTTTAAAGGGAATGTGTAGTGCTTTAAGACTTGTTTCTATTACATTGTTGTCCCATTACCATGGTTAAGACCCCAAGACCCATCCTTAGTGCATAAAACCTCATAATGACACCCATATCCCACTAAAGGCCAAATATTCCATCTATAAGGCATGTGTGTCGATTTAGGGACTTATTGTCTACTCTTCCATGACTATAGTTGTATTCCAGATACCCATCCCTCCCATACAAAAACCTATAATGGCACCCTTATCCCATTATAATACCATTTAGACTCCCAATATTCCATCCAGATGGTCTATGGGGTGGATCACAGCTCAACAATACATTGGTTAAGAGGGGGGGAGGAGTCAAAGGAGGGAGAGGAAGGTGTGGAGGGAATCATGGGAGGGAGGGATGGGTACGCTAATGATGACTATGATGATGATGATGATCATGATGACGATGACGATAACAATGATGATGATGATCACGAATAGTATGACTATGATGACGATGATTATGATGATGAGGATGATGCTGACTATGATGGTGATTATAATGATGATGATGATGATGATGACAATGATGATGATGAGGATGATGACTATGATGATGATGATGAGGATGAGGATGCTGATGACGATGATGATGAGGAGGAGGAGGAGGATGATGACTATGATGATGATGATGAGGATGAGGGTGATGATGATGATGATGATGATGACGACGATGACAATGATGATGAACAATGATGGTGATGATGATGATGATGACGAGGATGAGGGTGATGATGATGAGGATGATGATGATGATGATGATGATAATGAATAATGATGGTGATGATGATGATGATGAGGATGATGATAAGGATGATGACGACGATGATGAGGAACAATGATGATAGGTTTAGTTGAAACTTTGCTTTGATTTTATTCTCAAGCATTTGCACTGGAATGGTGATGATGAACAATGATGATGATGACGAGGAGGATGATGACAATGATGATGAGGAGGATGATGAATATGATGATGAGGATGATGATGATGATGATTATGATCGCGATGATGATGATTATGAACAATGATGGTGATGACGACGACGACGATGATGACGACGACGATGATGATCACGATGATGATGATCACGGTGACTATGGCTATGATGATGATGATGATTATGATGATTATGATGGTGATAATGATTACGATGAGGAGGAGGAGGAGGATGACTATGATGATGATGATGATGATGATGATGAGGATGAGGATGAGGATGATGATGATGACAACGATGATGAGGAACAATGATGATGATGATGACGATGACGATGACGATGATAGGTTTAGTTGAAACTTTGCTTTGATTTTATTTTCAAGAATTTGCAATGGAATGGTGATGATGAACAATGATGATGATGATGAGGAGGATGATGACAATGATGATGATGAGGATGATGACTAGGATGATGATGATGATGATGATCACAATGACGATGATGATGAATAATGATGATGATGATGATGATGATGATGATCACGATGACTATGGCTATGATGATGACAATGACAGTAATGATATTTCACCTGCTTACTATAAATACTAATTACTAAATCTTGAAAACCATCGAAATCTTTAATACACATAAACACTCATTGTACATTGATGGCCACACACTTGTTTGAATATTTTTGGTACCAGATGATCTGTTCTATTCTATGGACCGTACATTTGCAGACATCGATGAACAATCGTCCACCCCTCATATCTCTCCCGTCCCCCCCTCATATATGTCCTCCCTCCATCCCCCCCCTCATATATCTCCCATAACCATCCCTCCCTTCCCCTTATATTTATCCTCCCTTCATCCCCCCATATATGTCTCCTACCCATCCCTCCCTCGCATGATTCCCTCTACACCTTCCTCTCCCTCCTTTGACTGGACCCCCCCTCTTAACCAATGTAATGTTGGGCCATGAGCTACCCCATCGACCATTTAGATGGAATATTGGGAGTCTAAATGATATTATAATGGGATAAGGATGCCATTACTCTTTTTCACTCTCGTACCAAATTAGTTAAGCAAAACCGCATTTGCGTTATAACGCATATGTGATATGAATCACATATGCAATATGAATAAGCTATAACGCATATGCATGTTTTAAAAATTTAAAAACTTAGCGGGAATAAGGTTTGGCATTATGTTCAGAATTAGCTTCGGACTACCGAACCTATTGGCTAGGACATAAAAACCAGGGCTATTGCCCGTCTTTTAGAATTCTATCAATATGCTCAGTTTCGATGGCGTGTTTTGCTTTGACAAACATAGTGTTTTTTTTATGAAAATTTATAATATTGAAGAGTACGATCTTACGATTCTGGATATGTAATTTTTTCCTTAAAATGTATGTTTTAATTATTTATTATTATTTTTCTAAATGACACAGGTTAGTTTTCAAAAATAGATACATCGATTGTTTTTTGTATAACTTTTGATTGCCTTCACCATTTGCCAAGAAGACTATATGGTGCACTAGGAGAGAGTGAGCTCTACAATATTATATATAGAAATCAAGGATTTCATTAATTTTTGCCTCTAAAGTGTTGCACCGGCACATAACGTTTTCATTTCGAGCTTTTCTGACTTCAATAATTAATAAAAAAATAATAATTCATGAAACGATATGAATAAACAGTGTTGCACTAGGCCCATATGTCCTTTACATGTCTGTAAGATTTTATACAAAATTGACATCATTTACCTCATATATTGTTGCACCCGCACAAACATATATGTTATGATGTGCTGAAATTTTCAAATCCCAATTTCACGGAAACTAATTTTATAATTATTTATACACATTTTTTCTTGCATAAATGTTATATATTATGAAAACTGATTCAATTACCTATCTTTTGTCTTTTTACTTCATATTCAAATACGTTAGGTAAGTACCCCTAATTCTCACCTAAAGTCATAGGTTCCAAGTTTTTCCAGTATTATGTGGCATCTAAAGTGTCTTTAAAGGAGTCCATGATTGTGTATCAGCCCAATAATGAAAAATAAGTTTTAACCAAACATTAAATTACTGACTTTGGTAGGAGAAACCCAAAACTTAAAAACTTGAAACATCTTTTTTATGTTGTATGTTTTATTATTAATAAATTGTTTTTCCAATTAAAAAATATTGACATTTTATCTTTTCTGCAAGTTGAACTAAAGCATATTTTTTTCTTTAAAGAAATGTGGTTTAAATAATCTCAAAATTAAAGGAAATACACCTTATCCTATCCTCCTCAGAAAAGTGAGTCTCTTCTCGATTGAGAGCATGAGTATGAGTAGGTACTTAATGTATAAGAGCAATATAAACAACATGGGAGATGAGAGGCTTCCTAAGATTGCTTCACTCTAGTCAAAACCATCTATGATTTAATTGAGGTTGACATAAAAATGCCAAGTCCAAGCTAAACCATTTGGGAGTCGAGGAAGATGTCACACTAGAAAATATTGATAATATTAGAAGTATTATTACATCTAAATTCAAGAAAAATGTGGTGTGATAAAGAGTTAGAGGATAAGAGAAATTTAAGATATTATAAAGAGGTGATCAACCTTAATCTAGAAGATCAAAACTATATCTCTATTTAAATTGGATTAAAGAAGAAAATCAACATTGCTAAAATAAGAACAAACTCTCATGAGATCCATAGTGAAACAGGGCGCTAGAAAATTTCTAAAAAATGCAGTGGGATGAAAGAATCTATCATCCTTGCAACACAAATAGGGATGAAGACGAAGATCACTTTCTCATAAAAGTCTTGCATATACCTACCTTACAACGCAATTTCAAAACATTTTCCACAATTTGAACCTCCTTACCTTTTAACTCATCATAACTATGGTGATTTAGGAATGCTTCTCTTACATTTTTGTGAGCATCTAAATACAATTTTAAAATTTTTAATCAAGTAACTTTTTTGACCAAATTTTTTCTCAATAGACGTCGATAACTTTCATCATCATTATCACCATCATCAATAAAATAATTGACACATATCTTTAAATGATATTTAATTTTATATTCTCAATAAAAATATTTAAGATATATTTATATTAATAATATTAATTTTCTAATTAACAAATATTCATATTTTAATTTTATTTTAAAAAATAGAATTTGAATAATAAAAAATAAGATTTAATCAAACATTAAATTATATAAAATTTCAAAACTTAAAATATTTCAACAACGGGGTGAATCCATGAAGATGGGTAACATTTTCTTCGCCAAAAATTTCAATAAAAAATCTATTTTTTACTCATTTATTAAATCAAATCTGTCAAAACTCATATAGGTATTGTGAATTAGGGCATGTAAAAAAAACAAATTGTAGGTAATTATGTTGTCTTTCCACCAATATTTTTCTTAAAATAAAATATATTATTTAATATGTCAAAATCGTATTTAATGATAGGCTTGTTCTTGTAAATTTTAGGAAAAGTTAACAAGCAACTTGTATGCACATAAAATAATTTAGTGATAAATGCATAATTTTTGAAAAAAAAAATATGAACATAATCCAAAATGCACTAGAAAGTACATATTTTTTTTTAATTTATGTTAAAAATTATATTATTAATTTTTGAAACTAATCATTGAGAATTTTAATCAAATTTCGTACACATTTGTGTGTACATAATTTTTTGTTTTACTAGTTACAAAAATTGAAAGAAAAATACTTTTTTATAGAGGACATGTTGATATGAAATCTTTTTGAATTTTTTTGGTTGTGCACTTTTTATGTTGTTGATTTTTGTTTTCCATAATTCAAAGTTGTGGACATGGTTTTGTAAGTGTATGTTTGAAAAGAAAAAGAAAACAATCATATGAACTTAGAAACCCATAAATTATAATTAATAGATATTTTGTTGACAATTAGATCAATATGAAGTCCACCACCTAAGGTGCATCCTAAGATAGCTTTTAGTCCTAGCAAAGAGTCCATTAAAATTAAATTTGTAGAAAAAGTGGCTAAAATCCCGTTTTAAAGCCATCAATCGAGGCATTAAAAACCTTCGATCAAGGAATTGATTTTTTTGTAAATATCTTAATCGAGGGTTTAACCGCGGTTAAGAAATAACTCGATCGAGCAATTTAAAAAATCCCCAATTGGGCTATTTTCTACATTATTTTGAAATTAAACAATAATATAGTGCATGTTATGAGAATATAATATTCATATAGTTCAATATCTTGATCTAGCTGTTTAATAGCTTGATCTAGCTATTTAAAAAAGATTGATTTAGCTTTTAAGTAGATATATCTAGCTATTGAATAGTTAGATTGATTTTTTTAATAGATAAATCGAGCTTTTTAATAGCTAGATCAAGCTTTTTTTAAATAGGTCGAGATAACTATTTAATAGATAGACCGAGCTATTGAACTGTGTGAGTATTATATTCTAATAACGCAATATATTATTGTATAATTTCAAAATAATGTAGAAAATATCTTGATCGAGCTATTTCTAAACACAATTTTTTTCCAATAACTCAATCGAGGGCTTAAATAAACCTTGATGGAGCTCAAGCTTTAGACAGTCTACACCCATGTATTTCCAAAAAGTGTTACCCGTATTCATGATAACATCCATCTCCTTCATTATCATTATATACTTAAATAATATTTAATTTTATATTCTTAATAAAAATATTTATATTATTAATATCAATTTGTTTTTGTAAAATTCAAAATTATATTAAAGTAGAAAAATGAATTGTACATAGCACAACTAGAGAATCCTTCACCAAGGTAAGACCAAATGTCATAAGTAGGCCATGTTTTCCAAAATTGATAATGTCTATGGGTCATATCTAAAACAAATACTTCTATCCAAGCTTAAGAACTGTCACTAACATTAACCAATAGTTTATCAGCAGAATCCCCCACAGGCCGGGGGTTATGGGTGCAACATATTATTTCATGGCACTTAACTTGTTGTCTATCAGTGTTCACCAACCACAAATTAAGTGGTTGCACTAGTAATTGTTTATTTTGAATTTGGAACAGCTACCATATAATCAGTCTGGATAGTACACTTGTCTCATACTTGTGGAATCTAGAAAAAGCATAGGTGCTTGTCCACCCCAAAATATCAAATAAAAATACCTATTGATGTAATTATCACAACAACCTTGTCTGAATGCTCCACTCTACAAAATAATATAATTCTCACCGTACACATTAGGTGACTTTTTATATTGCATTGCCACTTAGATGACTTATAATCTGGTAAGAATGCATAAGAAATAATGTATATCAACATGTCAAATATATGTTTATCCATGTATTCATACACATTAATATTTTTAATGTGGTTATTGCTAATAAACAAATTGTGTATATATACTAGTAAAACCACTTAATTTATGGTTGGTGAGTGACAAAGTTAAATACCATGAGATTATATATCATCCTTGCATCAACTACTACTCCACCCCAAATTATACGTTTATCAACCATCCATTATTTTTTATATTCTTTTTTAATTCCTCATATATTCTTTTACTTATCTGCTATGAGTTGTTGGTTATCCGTTCATTAACTATGAGTTATCTCTGCATTCATTACCAATTATTTATTCATCACCTACTAGTTATTCTTTATATATATTTTTTATAATTGTTTATTTTGAATTTCAAAGAACTACCATAAAATCAATCTAAACAATACATTTTTCTCATCCAAGTCTCTAAATAAAAAATCCATATATAAAAAATCATTGATGTCCACTCCAAAATTTATATATATAACTTAAGTGTTATGTATCATTCATAATTTACATGATTATATAAAAATAAATGACTATCATTCTATAAAAACGGACATTACAACTCGACCTTTTTTAGATTCTTTTTAATAATGCAAGTTTTACAATCAATCCAAGTCACTCCAAATTTTGGAAGGGAATGGTTAAAATGGGTAGAAATAAATAGTGTCAAATTAGGCATATGACAATGAAAATATTGAGATAAGTTAAAAATAAATTAAAATTAATAACTTTTCATTATGATTTATGAAAAAAGGGAAGATGGCGTAAACTTGAGGAGTGTTGATCAAAGGTTAAAAGTGAGTAAAGTACCCTATAAATAATGAGAAAAAGAAGAAATAGATAAGGAATTAATTTATGAGAAAAAGAAGAAAGAGAAGGAATGGATAGTAGGCTTTCAAGATCAAAAAGGAAAAAACAATTATGAATCAGGTTGAAAAACAAATCCATGTAATAGGTTATGCATAGTGCTTATGATTTAAAAAAAATTGATTAATACACAATTAAAAACAAATGATCAAAATGCAAAACAAATCCATGGACTAAATCATGCACAAGGCTCATGATTCCTATAAATATTGCATCTTAGTGAAGGGAAATTAAATGAAAATTTAGAAGAACAAGTAATTATCCTACATGGATTGAAATTTAGAAGAACAAGTAATTATCCTACATGGATTGAAACTCTTCACTGCAGACACTCTTAAACATCTTTGCATTTGTATTTTGTTAGTCTTCTCAATTATATAGAACCTTCTGAAATATCAGAAGGGATTTTAAAAAAGCCCATTTGAGTGACTGCTTTTTAAACTCACTGAAGAAAAGTCTCATATACTACTACGTTGAAAAAAATGTTGCATATACTACAATGGTAATTCCCAGTTGTCAACCCTAAGAAACCTATATTGAGTGATTTAATGTAACAATGAATACAAATAGAGATGCCTATCGTAGGTTGATGCAATGCCAGCATCAATAATTTGGTACATCTTAGTGATGATATGATTGCAAATGTTTTGGTACATCTTTGCAAATGTTGGCCAGCTCCTTCATCTTGATACCAGACTCTACCGGGTTGGCAGTCTGGTTATGATCCAGCCACTGCTGAATAGTCTGTTCAATGGCATCCTCAATGTATTGGACATTTTGGGCCTCATGTCATAAGCATAGTTTTCCAATGAATTCTTGGCACTGATACGATTGCAGATGATCTTCAACTTCTTCATCTTATCAAACTCATCAATCTTACGGACAATGTGTCTCCACTTTATCTTTGGACCTATATTTCTCAGCATCCTGAAACATTTTATCAATCTCCTCCTTACTCAATCTACTAATCATCTATGATGATGATCTTGTTCTTCTGACCAATGGTTGTGTCCTCAACATACACATCGAGAATACCATTGGGATCAATATCAAAGCACACTTTAGTTTGGGGAAATTCTGTGGAAGCTTAGAGGAATGCGAGAGATCAAGTTTGCCAGATAAGTTATTGTTGTCCTTGGGTCGAGTTCTCTCACCTGAATCTTAGTGTATGAGGACTCGTTTCAACTTAGTGTAGTGTTTTAATCTTTACACTTCACTTAGAAACTTAGAACTTGTATAGATGGTTTATTCTATACAATGTAAATTTAACTTTTTGGTGAAGGTTCAACTAGATTGTACATTGTTCTTTGAAGTGCATAATAATGTGGTATTTGTTTACAGTAATGTATACTTTTATATTAATTTGAGATTCTGTATTTTTTTAATATATACATTTAAATATATGAAAATATATATTATATGCAAGATGTTTGGTTTTTAAAAGATTTTTTAATTAAAAGTCAAATTAATAAGTAGCAAAAATTAAAGCATGGAGAACATATATTTTATTAATCAAGATTGAGTTACATATATAGTAAGACACCAGCAAATCTAAATCCTTAGAATTTGGATCTAAATAGGTAACTATGGATTCTAATAACAAATTCAAGCCCAAGTAAGCATTATCTCTAGGTTTCTCCTTTAATGCCTACACAAGTAACAAACAAATCACAAATTACTACATCCACTTTTAAGTATTACAATTTGAGCTCTTTCTTCACTTTATCTTTGAGCTTCCCATTTGAACCATTTAAGACATAACCGCTTTTGACCAACAATAAAGTAATTGTAGTGACTAACAATATTGAATACTTTACTCTGCCAAAGTACATAGCTTGCTAAATTTGACAAAGACGTAGCCTAGTAACTGGACTGATTTATAGATGTACTTCCTTATGTCGAACACATAGCTCACTGGATCCGACAATAATCTAGGAAAACACTCTAGATACTGAACGCATCCAGAAGTTAGTCATACAAGTGACCTTTACACAAACGCAAGAACCAAAAAAAAAACCTTGTAATTGACATTCTTGGCTTCACAGGACCCATCAGCATATGACAGATGTAGACATAACCAAACCGGTAACCAACTTGTGGCAAGGACAAGGCTTCCGTACACACCAGCTTAAATTAAGTTACTCTGCTTGAAGGCAATGTGCCACACAAGTATCTAAGTTTTTCAAATGCTAATGCTTATAATATGTTTTTTTGTTGCTCATTGGCTATGTACCAGGTATGTAAGCATGCAATTGGTACCCTTGCTCTAGTTCTCTCTGCTTACACTTGGTCAATTTGGTAAACCGCTTCATCTGTGTTTAATCTAAATGAATAAATTTAAATAAGCACCCCTTACAAGCCTAATCACTAACACCTGTCCTTCCAAATTTATTTTAAAAATAAGTTTTTATCTACCAACCCATTCTATGAGTGGTTACTCATAATATAATTTTACAAAAAAATAAATAACATACCCACATCAAACCAACAGGAACATTTTAGATCAAACCAACAGGAATTCATCCATAATGGAAGATTACAGCTCCACAGTTTAAATCCTCAAGCGCTTCTCTATGCATGATAACAGCTACAACTAGTTGAGTGTTTCTCAATTGAATTGATTACTCAACAATTACATTGGGTTGAGTGACCAATGGTTGCTCTTCCTTTTTGGCGGCTTGTACAACGACTTAGTAAACTCGTTAGTTATTCTATTTAGTTAGTCAGTTCTATAATCGGTTAGCCAATATTGGCTAGAACTATCAATCATGTATAATATTTATACTATTGTATGATATGAAATAAACAACTCAACCATTCTATCAATCATATATAATATATATACTATTGTATGATATGAAATAAACAACTCAACCATTCGTGGTTTTATGCTCATTTGTTTCTCCTCTCTCGATATTATTAGTATGGTATCAGAGTGGTAGGTTGATCCAAAGAAAAATTAAACCCTCGGGAGGAATACAAAAGTTTGCTGCAATCGTTAAAAGGAATCCCACTGTAGTGAAGAGATATATGCCTGAAGGAGAAAAATTATTAAGTTCGAAATAAAGCTTCCAGCCGTGAGCCAGATTTGTGTCATGAAGATAAGAAAGAACTCTAGATAAATAAATTCTTGTGAGGAATTCAAAAGACTGTCGCAACGGTGGAGAGAAGATTTTGCCTCCTTTGATGAAACCGTCTAAGCTATAGTGGAGAAGAATGATGCAGTTAAAAGGTTTATCAATTTCATTTATATGGTATTATGGCATTGTTTTTAGATAATTGTGAAGAGTAGTGAAGAAAATCGTGGAAGAAACCTTGATTTCGCGTGAGGGATCATCCATGTGGAGAAAAGAGAAGTTGCACTGAAGAAATCAGTGAAGAAGATCCAATTCGTTGATTAAAGATTGAATAGAGGAGAAACAAAGCTCGAGAGAGAAAATCAGTGAGAATTCGTGAAGCTATTAGACTAATGGTAAATTTTATTTTTGCAATGAGTAAAAATATCATATACATTTTTACTTTACGAATAGGCAAGTAAGATTCAAAAGGGTTTCAATAAAAAACCGTTAAAAAAAGTTCATGATATATTTATATATTGGTGAAAATGAGTTTTTAAAATGAAGAAAGGTCAATTATATTGAAGAATTTATTCAGAATGATCAAAGGGTAAAAAAACAACACCATTGTTGTGTATTGAAATAACCGTCATTATTTTTATGAAAAATTTGTTCAGTCATGAATGTTTATATTCATATATTTGTTGCTTGCGAATGCATCAAGATTGCCCCATGTGGCAGAAGTAAATCACATATGTTGTAAATTGTCATCCTTACAATATTGTGTTAGCTTAGCACTCTCTTGGATTGATCAAGATAAACCCTGTAGCTAGAGTACTTTCCTAGCAAACTCGCAAGCATCGTGGGTGGTACCTAGATGTTTTGGTTGATGGAAGTATGTCCATAGGGTTGCCAATAATTCAATCTATGTATCAATGTTTTGCCCAAATGTACGGTTGGCTCATAGTCAGGATAAATATGACAATTTTTGTATTTGCAGCAGAAATGATGCATGAAGATTGTAATGGTCATAATGTAATTGGGCATATGTTGTATTGAGGTGCATGATCGGTTGTACCGGACACCTCCAAGTTTTCGAGTTTTTGGTCCATGTTGTAATGCCTTGTCATTGGCATGTTTGTGTCCCCATTTTGTTGTAAGCATGTTTGTTGTAGGCTTGCTCAGTAGACATACTCGTAGTGCTAAGGCACATGATATTACATGATTTGATACTCTCTCAGAGAGGTTTGTGTTGTCAAGTTGTGGAATAGACCACTGTTAGAGGTAACTAGGTCACAGGTGTACTAGTAGCCTAAACTTGATCAAGGTCGAAGATAAGAAAAAGAATATTCGATACATGGGGATTAGTTGATGGACTACATATATTGCTAATATTCATTATGATGAAAGCCCAAAGATGATGAATGAACCACTATGAGAAATGAAGATTAGTAGCAAGCATAAGCAAGCCTAAAGAACCTTATGAAACATTGAAAAAAAAAATTAATAAAAAGTTTACAACATTTAAGATGAAACTCTGCAAACTCTGATTCACATATAAACAAGCATGTTCTAATAATTTTTATTTTCCTAAATTTATTAGAACTCCTCAAATTGATTTTAAATCAAACATATCGTCTTCCTCAAATATTATACTCTATGGCTTCTATTACCTCTAAAATTATTTTCTACTTACCATTGATAGTCTTATTTGCACCAACCTTTTTTGTGACAGCATATGTCCAATTCTATACGTCCTCTTGTATATTCTACTAAACCATAGTTTAATTCGCATACCTTCCCTTTATCATTGATTGATCGTTATCTATCATTGGATTTATCATCCGTCTTTTTGATTGATCGTTATCTATCATTGGATTTATCATCCGTCTTTATAATTGCAGTAACCGTCTTTATAATTGCAGTAACGACAATCGATGATTAGTAACACTAATAGAAAAACCCACATGCTTTTTCCAGATAACTTCCAAAAACACCTAAAAATTATTTTGAAACCCTAAAGAATCGTCACTTCCATAGATTAGACAAGCATAAATCCTCCATCTTTATCCACCAACAAAAGCCAAATTTTTACAAATCTTTCCGGCATTATTGAAAATTATAAGCATTAGAGCTTTTAAGCATTCTCAGCTGAGAGAATTATTAGCAATACCTTGGAACTATACAGGACTTTGAAGTAAAGATGCAGAATATATCCAATATTAGAATCTAAATTAAGTTTAGTTCATGTGCAGGATCACCTGGGCTCCATGTTGGGGTGTCATTGTGATACCAACGACAGGTGCATGAGCATAAGATGGGGAAGTGATAAAAGAAAATCGTTGCAGAATCATGGCCAATGCCACTTTTGCTTCCAACAGTGCAAAGTTCTGACCCACACATATTCTGGGACCAAATCCAAATGGCATGAATGCCAATGGATGCTTTGCAGCCTTCGCAATTCCCTCACTAAATCGACCTGGGTTAAACTCATTTGCATCATTTCCCCATAAAGCTGGATCATGGTGTATTGAAAGGATTGAAATAAAAAGTTGGGTTCCTGCAGGAATTGAAAGCCTTCCAAGCTTCACTGGCTTTTCCGCTTGGCGTAGCAGACCCAATACCGGTGGATAAAGTCTTAGGGACTCATTTAGAATCATTTCCACCTGCAAACATCCATGTAATATTTTAGAACAAAATTTCTGCTTTGGAGGAGAATGAAGAATATCTGTAGAATGTACTCTTAGGGCCATTTACACCTACTTGGTTAGTTAAAATGGATCTTTAAGGATCTACCCACTGCTTCCCAGTAGTCTCCGCTAAGCATTTATGTTAAGATTCTAGACTAAAATAACTCATTACTCTAATTTAACATCGGCTAAAATAATGATACTCTACTGGAGTTTACTCAAGATAAAGGTTGTCACAAGCATCCATTACAATCTTAAGGCGATTTACGCTATCCACAACTGGATAAACATTTTTTCCGCATATCTCCAACACCTCTCTGCGTGCTTGTGTTTGCCATTCTTGATGCATTCCCAGTAATACCATGGTCCATGTCAACAGGAATGTTGAAGTTTCATGTCCGGCAAAGTAGAAAGCTCTGCATTCACCAGCAATTTCCTCTCTAGTCATGCGTACGTCTGGCAGGTTGTGCCCCACCTGTTTCAATTTGGCAGACATCAATAGACCCAACAGATCATTGCCATAGCTGCCTGAATTTTCTTTGCTAGCAGTCCTTTCCCTGGTTTCAATGAGCTGCATCATACATCTGTTGATTTCTTTGCTTAAATACCAATATTGCCTGTTCTTTCTGGTAGGCAGAAATCTGTCAAGGAAACCATTTTCACAAGTTACAGAAACCAATGCAGAAAAAATTCTAAATCATGGCACACTACATTCTATGTTAAAGACCAAGCACAAGCCCTACTAAAATGCCAAGCCTTCAACTCTATTGAACAATATTCAGAAAAAGCCACAGTGTCAAGCACAACTAGTCAAAGCTAATACTCATACAAAAAGGAACCAAAACAACATAAGAACATTACTAATACAAACAAATCTCTAAAGTTCTTATCACTAGTTGAGATTGAAAGAGAATGCTAAATAAACACAGCAACAATTCCATATCACTTGGATAAACAAATATTCAAACACTTCTTAGGCCACCAGAAAACTTTTGTTGATTGTATATGAAATACTTTTACTAAACAGCCATTGAAAGATTGTGCAACCAGTAAAACTCAAATTTCTTACCTGGAGCCTGGAATATAAACAGAACTAAGTAGTTCGGTTGTGAGACTGACTTGTTCGTTTAGAAGTTTGAAAATGTTCTTTCCCTCATCATTATTACTGCCAAATGCTGTGCAAGCAATAACATCTCCTGTGAGTTTGCTGAAATACTTGAGCACTTCAACTTCTTCTGCACCAGACAACACCAATTTGCTCCATTCCTCCATCATAATGCTAGTCCTTTCCACAATTGTTGGAACCATGCCCTGTTGTGTAGTAATAATATTGTTAATGTTGGAAAGTATGCAATTCTTTACATAGTCACCATTTCGTACTATATAACTCTAAATATAAATCTGTGGGTAGAGAAGTAAGTGCAATCAAGTCATCGAAGTTTAAAAGGAAGAAGCATGTTTTTTTTTATCCCTATGATAGCATAAAAACATAGCAGCCCTAGTATAATATTCCTGGATAATTATGTTAAAGTTGTTCTGGTTAAGCATATGAAATGATAGCAGAGATCTCTTCTAAATGGGTTGAATTGTACTCTTATAATGACCCTTTCTCCCGATTTTTTGAAGCAATTTTGTTGAATTCTTCCAATATGGTCATCTCAAGCACAATAGTTAGAAAAAAAAGTAGAATTTGGGCAATTTAAATACATTAACGTTGACTATTATCTCAAGTCAAAATTAATTTCATAAATTTAACATCGCCCTATTTAACTTGAACAAGAATTTATTGAAAATAAATTATATCCCATCTTCACATTATTGTCCCATAATGTTCAAAGAAGGAGAAGTCATCATAAAATAAATTATATCCCATCCTCACATTATTGTCCCATATTGTTCAAAGAAGGAGAAGTCATCATAGATCACCATAAATCTCACCCATGGTCTTCCCTTATTGTTACATTATTGTCCCATATTCTTCAAAGAAGGAGAAGTCATCACATTATTGTTCCATATTCTTCAAAGAAGGAGAAGTCATCAAAGATCACCATAAATGTCATTCACCCATGACAGAAGTCATAATAGACAGGTCATAAATCTCCCCAATGGGATCTCAATTAGCATTAGTTGTACTAGAAAGGGTCATAGGTGAATGTGTAAGTGCAACAAGTGAAACAACAACCTTTTTTTTCAATTTTTTTTTCCGTGCTATATAGATCTTTTCATATATGTTTGCTTCAGATTTACATAAAAAAATCCCTTCAGTTTTTGACTAAGCTCAATTTCACCTTCAAAAACATAACACCTTTAAGAGATTCTTGAATTCTAGCTCAGCCACAAGTAAAACAACAACTTTGAAAAGAAGGGCTTAAAAGGAAGGATGTTTCAAAAATAGTTTGTATGAGCCTACAAGATAATTAACATCATCTATTAAAGTGGAGATAACCTAGTTACATAGAGAATTGGAGTGAGTAGGAGGAAGACTAGATGAATCCTCTAACTTATAAGAAGTCATTAACATCAATTGATTTGTTCATTAAGACAAAGTATTCCATCATTAAAATGATGGAGTGGTCCTAAGCTATTCTTTTGTCAAAGGAATATGGTCATTAATCTACCCATCCAATGTAAGACATAAAGAACATCTTAAACAAAACATAAATAGGTTTGGAACCACATGAATCATCAATCTTATTAAGCCTAATTAGTCCAAAGGGAATAATTGAAAAAGCTAAGAGGTATCAAGATAACTAACATCATATTGTTAAGGTGAGATATCTACTAAAACATGTCGTGAATCATGAAGAAAAAGGACCAACATCATAATGTTAAGAAACACTATCCATGGAATCATGAAGAAAAAGAAAGGACCAACATCATAATGTTAAGAAACACTATCCATGGAAGCTTGTTGAGAATCATTTGAAAGAAGTAACATAACGGAATTTTGTATTATTGACTATGTTTAGCTTAATCATTTATTATCATAGGGTATGGCTTGTTTTGACCCCCATTTGGATAGACCCTTCATGCTTTATGAGACGGTTAGGTCACTTGTTCTCGGCGAATTATGACTATACCTAGTTATGGACTCTCTTATTATGTTATTAAAAGTATTGTTTAGATTTAAGATCCTTGTGAATGACCAGGATTTAAATTATGAATGCCAAATACATCGTGAGTTAGTATGATAAGTTTATATATACATTTTGTTTGTTTATATATATGTAATTTGTTGATTATGAGTCCCCAAAAATTGATTTTTTTTTATTAGGCTAGTAAAAACTGCCTATGCTGGACATTATTGAACTTGCGGAATATAACGTATACTAAGTGTGCCACTGTTTCATCGTAAGTTGTTCTTGCGTTCTACCTTCTTACTTTCAGTTACGATTATTACTGTTTATTACATTATGGTGTTGTAATGTTGATTACTAAACTATTCTTACGTTTATACATTGCTGTGTATGTGTAATTACTTGATTATATACTTCGTTCATTTCTGCATATGTTTACTTGTTATTTACATGGTTCTAACTTAACTTTGTCTTTGGAACTAAAGTGGGTGGAGTGGTGAAACTAGTTCTCCCATGTGACTGCCTGAGAGGTAAAGTTTCTACTTGTCTAGCGAGCTTACTTAGTTCAGTTTGAACTAAGGCACTTCTTCCATTTTACGTGCAACTTACATTTTGCGACGAGACTTGTAAGTTGTTACGGGGTGATGAACATTTTTGATCATTAATACACCTACCGGTTGTTATTACTGTGTCTTACAGTCTCACGATAGTGGCGAGGTAATTACCATGTTTAATATTTATATGACCTAGATTGATTATCTAAGTGACACTTTATTTTTCCTATTGTGATTATTAGCGACTGTTCATGATAACATAGCATAATTGTTCTACATATTTATTTTATTAAAAGTATTAACCTATCATTTTATTGTTCTTGGCAGGTTTATAACTTTGGTTAAAAGTCAAATCTGGGCTCTATACATAACAATATTACCATGGCATATTTCATATGCCATGGTCCTTGGCTTAGAGCCTAAGGAAATCATTAAGCAATGGTTTGAATGATTAGAGCCTAAAGTATATGATACATATAATACATACACCTTGCATTGACTTAGGGGTGGCGAGTATATACTATGGTTTAAGGGGTTTAAGCTCTTGCATGGAATTGGAAGGTATAAAAAATCGTAACGAAGCATGACTATAGAGAAGTGGGTTTTGGAGTTTGATATGGGTAACAGGCTGGCGCCATTAATGCGCCTCGGAGTTTGTGGCAGCCCAAGCTTAGGGCTTGGCTCACGATGGAATTGGTCATTTTGCTTGGTTTGTTTGCTCTTAGCTCTACGCAGTGGGGTGAAGGCGACTTCCAGGACGTCGAAGGTATGTGTCGTTTGGTTTCAATGCATTATGGTTTCTATGTTTCCTGCTAAGGATATCATACTTCTCATTCTCGTTGTCGTGTTGTGGTTGGCGGTAACAGGGTTGTGGGGAAGATGTATGGTTTGTAGCGCGACTGCAAGCCATGGGACAACATTACCATTACGGTAAGCCTACTAATCAATTCGATACTCGCCATCTCTTGGCTTTGAGACTGGGTTTAAACTTGTCGGGGGTTAGTCTACTTGCGTTTGGTTTTTACATGGTTGCGTTTGGGTTTTGGGGGTTTGTATGTATCATGACAGAACTCTGTTGGTAACACCACAACATTGACTTTTAGTGTTTGGATTTTGTTTGCGCTCGGGTCTGTATTTAATAAGGAAATGGGATGTAATTTTAATGAGGGATTCTAGTCATAAGGTGAAATTTGATGCCTTTACAAGCTCTGTGTGTAAATTGTAAATTCGGGGTTTGATTTATGAAAAATACATAGTGGCAGCACCATTGCTTGCAATGGTGCCACAACCATTGGATGACTGTGTAAACTTGATTTAAGACTTATAATTTTTGTGTATACAAATATATATTGTGTTGTTGTTATTTAAACTTGGGTTTTATGTGGTGTTTGCCTTCATGGTTGGATTGTGTAGAATTGCTTCCATTATTTGTATTAGCTATGAGAATTTATAGGTTGACAATGTGTGGTTGAAGCCATGCCGTGAATGGCATGAGCGTTTTCCACGGTTGCTGCGATAGCTTAGAAGGTTTAGACTTACAATTGGTTTTTTTATAATGTGTAATGGAAACGTATGACAAATTGTTTGTTCATTTTATATGTGTTACTTAGAATGTTAAGAAGGTTGTGGGTTTAAAACTTAAGTGGCTATCGTTTCTGTAGGTGGATTCGTTGACAGGAATAGAATCGTTATTTAATTTGTTGCATGATTATTTATGGGCTGTGGCCATGGATTTACAACGTGTATAGTTTATAAGGGTCCTATGACCTCTGTGTTAAAAGATTAGTTTGAATTGCATCCTGCATACCAACTGCGTATAGCCTGGCTCTGTGTAATGATTCTATGTTTGGATTATAGCCTGTATGTAGATGATCCATCATGGCTTTGTAAAAGAAATAAAGACCCTTTACGATTCGATCTTGGGTCGTGTACTGTAATTGAGGGTTTAGTAATGTAATGCTTGCAAAAAATGGGAAAACAAAGGGTCCACAGGATTTGATCCCGCGACCTCGTTGCACTTACATGGTTCTTATTTTAATGTTGTTACGAGGGCTTGGTTTATTTTAAAATATTACTCCATACGATTATTGTTGTGGTTTGTATTAATGGCCTGCGATTTGTCTTGGATGCCCACTAGGGTTGATACTACGACCTCTGTGTATCTAAGGGTTTTAAATTATTGTAATGCTACTTTGGTTACTGTGTTTATATGATGGCTGTGAGTAATATTTAGATGGGACTATTTTCTTTATGGCATACGATTTTGGTTATGTAAATTTGTAATATTATAGAGCTGTGAAATTTGATTTGGAAAGGGAACTAGAGCACAAACCAATGAATGGTCTCGATACTTGTTCTGTTAATTTAATTATGATAATGTTTATTATAATGGAAATGATTTGGTTATTATCAGGAGTTTATTTATGCATACCTTGAAAGGTCTTCGATGGCATTTATCTTGATTTAATATGGAATGCTTATAATCTGTACTTAGAGGTAAATATTATGTTGTAGATTTGATTTATAATTCTATTTCTTAACTGTTAGTATATATATATATATATACCACTAGTATACTGGTTATATACTAATAGTATACTAATTAGTTTTTTTCTTGTTATTAGAATTAGATGATACTAAGTTAAATCTAGGTTTTAATTGCAACATGGCTCTGCTGACAAATGAAATATGCCAGTAGAGTAAGTAGGCCAAAGAACAGATAGGTAATAGATCTGAAATAAAACCTAGCTTGTAATTAACACAGTTTTCAATAGTAAAAGTAATACAGGAATAAAAATAGGGTGCAAACCCTTGATAAACATTTATAAATGAATTAAAAGTGCAGAAATAAACTAATGAATAAACCCTGGATAAATCTAGCATAAGAAATAAAGTACAACCTAGGGTTATAATGTAAAATGTAAACCCTAGAATATTTAAACAGAAAACAAACACATAGGGTTAGAACATATAATGTGAACCCTTGCCTAATTTAGCCAGCTTTTATTCTAGAAAAATAGAATAGGCAGTCTAGGATCTCATACCTGTAATCTGAAGCTTCTTTAATGGCTGAAGTTGCACACTCAAATAACCAGCATTAACAATTCATAGTCATATCTGACCTCTGTATTATATGACCGAATCACTTTGGAACTACCACGTTCCACCCAACAATCACACGGAACCGTTCCTGGTTTCAATCCGGATCCCCCCGAGCTGGACTCCAACATGCAAGTCGCTTAGAGCTCCTAAGGTAGGGTTTCCTATCTGGTATATCAGGTCTGGATCAGTTCTCCTTTTCGTTCTAAGAAATTGTTCTCCAAGAATTCACTTGAGAGCAAAACAGGCAGAATAATGACTCCCAAAAGATAGATCAGAACCCCAAGCCTTTCCTTGGCTTGAGAATTTATAGACAGACTTTTCAGTCAACGAGACAGTTAAATCAAGAAACCTTGATTTTTTTATTTAACCCCTTTTAATTAATTTGGGTAATTTTTAATACTTTAACTTAGGAACTTTCAACTAGTTCCTAATTAGACTTTTGTAGGTATTGTACTATTTATTATGTTTTAATAATAAATAATAATGGATGGAGCTTTTCTTTCTTTCTTTCATCATTAATATTATTACTATATTTATTCTTTATACATACCATGCATAAAATACATAATAATATAAAATTTGTTAACATTTGTCTTTGGGCATCATATACCATGATCCCTAGACTTAATGACACTTCTTCATTAAGGTCATATAGGTAGATGGTTAGGTCTACTAGGCTAGGCAACTCTAAACATCCTTGCATGTTGGATTCCCTCGTTTAACATGGTAGTTCTCCAGTACTTGATGATAATACATAAACTCGAAATTTCATTTAATCACTTATAAATAAGTCTAATGAGATTAATATTTTTTTTCTGGAGTCGTTTTCACTCAGAAATTATTAAATTCTTTTCAGTAACTCCTAGTGCTTACCGGAGCGCATACTCAACACTAAAACAAGGAGTTACAAACTTAGTGCAATTCCAGAGCTCTTCGCTCAACACTAATGCTAGGATGTACTTGTACGATACACCTAGGGATACAGTGGCCAAGGATTCGATGTTCCAGAGCTTATGCTCAACATCAACATGGAAGGCTCGAGGGCTTATGCCCAACACTTCCAATTATTTTTTCATGTGTTCTAGAGCTTCTTGCTCAAAACAAATGTAAGTACTCATGTGCTCTAGAGCTTCTTGCTCAACACAAAATATTAATTACCCATGTGCTCCAGAGCTCCTCGCTCAACACAAAACATCTCATCAATCATGTGCTTCAAGGTCCACGCCCAACACCAACAAGCACACACACACACACACATATCATCAATAATTGGCTTACGCCCAATATATAAAACAAATCATCATGTTCATATGCAGTGGGTTCGTCGACCCAATATATCAAAATAAAACATCAAGATAACATCATAATCAATAGACTCATGCCTATAAGTGTTAGGTCCAAAATTCGGGATATTACATCCCTCCCGGCTTAGAACAACACTATCCTTGGTGTTCTAGGGATTCAGAATGACATCATGAAACAATGCGGGGTAAGCCTTTCTCATGGTGGCTTCATTCTCCCAAGTAGCCTCGTCGGCTTCGAAGTGCTTCCATTGCACTTTCAACTGGATAACAGTGCGCTTCCTGAGTTGCACCTCTCTCTTGTCAAATATATGAATAGGTTTAGGGGTAAACTCCCCTTTAGTTTCCACCTGTAATAAGGACCAATCAACTACATGTTTAGTATCATAAACATATTTCTTTAATAATGATGCATGGAAAACATTATGGAATCTTACGTGCGCGGGTAATGCTAGGTTATATGCCATTGGCCCTTTCTTGGCTAGTATTCCAAAAGGTCCACAAAATCTAGGTGCTAACTTACCACACCTACCTAAAATCAACGAGCTTCATTTTTCTTTTGCTTTCAAGTAGACATGATCACATATTTGAAAGTATTTATCTTTTCTTTTCCGATCCGCGTAGCTTTTCTAGCGGTCTTGTGCTTCTTTAAGGTTCACCTGGACCTTGGTAACCAAATGTTCCAAGTCCATTAATAAATCAGGCCCTAACATGAGATGATCCACCGGGCTATCCCAAGTAACCGGTGTTCTACACTTCCGTCCATAGAGTACCTCAAAGGGACTCATCTTGGCGGAAATATGATAACCTTTGTTATACGCAAACTCTGCAAGATGCAGGTAGTATTCCCACTTAGCGGGGTTGTTCATGACATACATCCTAAGCATGTCCTCAACAATTTGGTTTACTTTTTCTGTCTGCTTGTGTGTCTGCGGGTGATAAGTAGTGCTAAAGTTCAACTACGTCTCTAATCCAGAGAATAAAGATCTACAAAAGTTTACTGTAAACTTAACATCTCGGTCTGAGATGATTTCCTTGGGTATCCCATGCAATCTAAATATCTCCTTCAAGAATGTATCAGCAATGTTTACTTCCTTGTAGGTCGACTTCATAGGAATGAAGTGTGCTGCTTTTGACAGCTTGTCAATTACTACAAAAATAGAATCATTTTGCTTCTTACTTTTCGAGAGGCTGGTGATAAAAACCATACTAATGACCTCCCACTTCCATTCCGGAATGGGTAACGACTGCAGTAATCCCGAAGGATGCTGATGCTCAGCTTTGACTAGCTGACATTCCTGACATTTTGCGATAAACAACGCAATGTCGGCCTTTAACTTAGGCCATAAAAGTGTCTCTTGACGACGGATATCATCTTTTGATATCCTGGGTGCCCCGAGTAGGGTTCCCAATGAAATTCCGTGAGGATGCTGGATCGAATGTCCCCTCCTTCTGGAACGTACAATTTATCCTTGGACCATAGCAGTCTGGATTCGTCTACCTTGTATTCCTTTTGTTGTTGAAACAACCTATCCTCTTGGACTTTCTTGAGGATTTCTACATAGAAAGGGTCAACTTTGTTGGCCTTTCTAATCCTCTCATGCAAATCTGCATTGGTTTGACTCAAATTCACCTCATATATCATATGAGTTCGTTGGCTCAAAGCATCGGTAACCTTGTTCTCCTTGCCCTTAATATGCTTTAGCTCGAAATGGTACTCACTAAGGAAATCCAACCACCTAGCTCGTGTTGCATTAAAATCCGGCTGATCGAATAAATATTTCAGACTCATATTGTCTGTCTTCAGAAGGAACTTCCTTTTCATAAGGTAGTGCCTCCACATCTTCAAAGCATGGATGATGGCCGCTAACTCAAGATCATGCATGGGGTAGTTCTGGTCATGCTCTTTTAGCTTCCACGATTCATAACAGATCACGTGATTGTTCTGCAAAGGACTCCTCCAAGTCCTTCCTTGCTTGCATCCGTTCAAACAACAAAATCCCCATCGGGATCCACAATTCGTAGTATCGATGCGGTCATCAAAAGCTGTTTAAGCTTTTGAAAACTTTCTTCGCACTTGGCAGTCCATAAGAACTTATTATCTTTCTTTTGCAGAGCGGTCATGGGGCAAGCAATTCTCAAGAAGTTCTCAATGAACTTTCGATAATATCTGGCTAGTCCCAAAAAGGACCTAATGTCAGTGACACTAGTAGGGGTAGCCCAATCCTTTATGGATCTAATATTTTCTGGGCCCACAGCTATCCCTGTCTTGGAGATAATGTGACCTAAAAACTGTGTTTGTGGTTTGTAAAAATCACATTTATTAAACTTAGCATAAAGTTGGTGTTCTCTCAACACTCGCTACTATGCGAAGGTGTTCTTCATGTTCCTCTTTATTCTTGGAATAAACTAGGATGTCGTCTATAAAGACCAAAATAAACTTATCTGGATATTTACTGAATATGTTGTTCATCATACACATAAAGTTCACAGGTGCATTGGTCAACCCGAACGACATCACTACAAACTCTAGTGCATGTACCTCGTACGGAAGGCGGTTTTGTGAATATCCTTGTCGCGAATCCGTACTTGATGGTACCTAAATTGCAGGTCAATATTTGAAAATATTTTGGTTCCTCCCACCTGATCGAACAAGTCATCGATCCTAGGGAGTGCGTATCGGTTCTTGATAGTCATTTTGTTCAACTGACGATAATCGATGCACATCCGCATCGTACCATATTTCTTCTTTGCGAATAGTATCGGTGCTCCCCAAGGGGACACTCTGGGTCAAATATACCCTTTCTCTATCAACTTCTGCAACTACAGTTTGAGTTCCACCAATTTTGGTTCACTCATGAGGTAAGGGGCTTTGGAAGCCAGAACTGATCCTGGTGTCAGTTCGATGGAAAAGTCTAGGTCTCATTTCGGAGGTAATCCTGGGATTTCCTTGGGAAACACATCGTTGAATTCCTCAAGAACGGGGAAGTCTTGTATGCGTTGTTCCCTTTCATACTCTATGTCTCAGATGTTTACTGCAAACAACTTGCAGCCTTTCCTAAGGCATTTCTTCGTTTGTAAGGCAGATATTTGCCTTACAGAAACCTTATTTGGAATGCCTTGAACCTTCAATTGGTTCCCTTGGCTATCAGTACACAATATTGAATTGTGTAAGCAATCGAGCATGACATGGTGCTGTTCCAACCATTCCATGTTGATAAGTATATCGTACGATCCTAAGGGTAGGATGTTCAGGTTTAACTTTGTAGGAAAACCATTTAGGTTTACTTCACAATCCTCAACTATTTCTAAAACTTTTTGTTTCGTACTTGTGGCTAACTATACCAACCAAGGTTTATCATGCTTTACTTTGCCTAGTTTGCATACATCAACGATTTTAGGCAAAACATAGCTCCAGCATGCACCGGGATGAATAAGTACTGAAATAGAAGTGTTCAATATCTTACCTTCTATCTCAACCATTGTAGATTGATGATATGCCTGTTGGCCATCCAATGTTGCATAACTCCATGGTGTTCCAGCTATGTCTTCTACAGTTGGTTCTTCTTGTAAGTTGTGCAAGACCCCACCGGTCTTGTTCTTACAATCTCGGGCATAATGAGGTTCGTTGCATTACCAACACTTGATCTGTAGTGGAGTAGCATTGGCTCCACTTGCTACTCGCTTGTTACCATTAGGAGATGGTACATATGGATTGGTACCAGCTTTGTTGAAGTTCTCGTTTGTTGGAAAGTTGTTATTCTGCTTTCTTTATGGCTGTGGGTTAAACCTAGGTTTGCGGTTATAAGATAATTTCTTAGACTTGTCTCTATTTTGATTCATGTTCTCTTTCCGTAGCTTCCCATGCTCATAACATAGGCTGGCCTTGTGCAGCGTGGCATCCAAATTTTTTTGCATGTCGAATTCAATCATTTCCCGAAATTTGGGAGGGAGACATCTTAAAAACTGTTGGATCTTCACCTTTTCATCCTTAATGTATGGTACATAATGTAACAGATCTAGAAATCTATTAATAAAAGCGTCCATAGTCATGGACCCCATACGTATCTCGTGGAACTCTTTCACATTTCGGTCAAAGAACCTTTCCGACATATATTTCTCTTGGAAGATTTTTCAGAAGTTGTCCCATCGTATTTATCTTAGCTCATCTTTCTTGGTGTGTTTCAAATCCCTCCACCATCTTGTTGCCTTGCCATTTAAATTATAGATGGAAAGCCGAGCCTTCTTCTCACTTGAGTAGTTATGAACTTGGAAATATTTGCTCATACCCAGAAGCCACTCTTCATCTTTCTCCCCATTGTTTAATTCACCTTCATAGGTCGGGGCTCTTATTTTTCTAAATTCCCCCCTGAAGACTGTCGTCGCTTCTTTGTTTCTTTCTGCGAGGAGAAAGAGAGTCATCACTGGAAGGGCTATGATGATCTCCCTTCTGTGCTTCAGGGGTACGTTCCTCTTTTTCTTGTTCTCCTAGGATGCTGGAATGTTTACGATAAGGTCCTCTTTTGGATCTGTTTGTGGATTGAGTAGGCTTTCCCTACGGGCTTCCTCCCATCATATTTCTAAGTAATGCTTCATTAATAGTTTGTTAATGTTCCTTTCTTTCGTTCAGACTATCTTCTCTAAAACTTTGCAATTCTGCTTGAATATTGTGTATGGTATTCAAAATATCGGAATTTAATTCCACCACCAGATATGATTCCGAGGTGGGGGTGTTCATCTTTTCTTGTTGGCTGTTATCTTCCTCAATGTTCATAATCTAAATTGTTCTGTAAGAATTCCTGAAATTTCGAAAATTTTTAATAACAGGAAAATTTCTGTTAGTAACGAATTTTAATAACATACTTTATTTTCTTTGGGGTGAGTGCTTGGTGCGCCCATAGGTCTCTTACTATTGAAACTGGGCTCTGATACCACTTGTAATGTCCCCAAACATTGAAAATAATAAATATTTTGTATTAGGCTAGTAAAAACTGCCTATGCTAGACATTATTGAACTTGCGGAATATAACATACACTAAGAGTACCACTGTTTCATCGTAAGTTGTTCTTATGTTCTACCTTCTTACTTTCAGTTATGATTATTACTGTGTCTTACATTATGGTGTCCTAATGTTGATTACTAAACTATTCTTCTGTTTATACATTGCTGTGTATGTGTAATTACTTGATTATACACTTCGTTCATTTCTGCATATGTTTACTTGTTATTTACATAGTTCTAACTTAACTTTGTCTTTGGAACTAAAGTGGGTGGAGTGGCGGGACTAGTTTTCCCATGTGACTGCCTGAGAGGTAAGGTTTCTACTTGTCTATAGATATTACTTAGTTTAGTTTGAACTAACGCACTTCTTCCATTTTACATGCAGCTTACATTTAGCGATGAGACTTGTTACGGGGAGATGAGCGTTTTTTATCATTAATACACCTATTGGTTGTTATTACTGTGTCTTACAATCTCATGTTAGTGGCGAGGTAATTACCATGTTTAATATTTATATGACCTAGATTGATTATCTAAGTGACACTTTATTTTTCCTATTGTGATTATTTGCGACTGTTCATAACCTAGCATAATTGTTCTACATATTTATTTTATTAAAATTATTAACCTATCCTTTTATTGTTCTTGGCAGGTTTATAAATTTGGTTAAAAGTCAAATCTGGGCTCTATACATAACAATATTACCATGGCATATTTCATATGCCATGGTCCTTGGCTTAGAGCCTAAGGAAATTGTTAAGCAATGGTTTGAAGGCTTAGAGCCTAAAATATACGATACATATAATACATACACCTTGCATTGACTTAGGGGTGGCGAGTATATACTATGTTTTAATGGGTTCAAGCTATTGCATGGAATTGGAAGGTATAAAAAATAGTAACATAGCATGACTATAGAGAAGTGGGTTTTGGAGTTTGATATGGGTAACAGGCTGGCACCATTAATGCGCCTTGGAGTTTGTGGTAGCCCAAGCTTAGGGCTTGTCTCATGATGGACTTGGTCGTTTCGCTTGGTTTGTTTGCTCTCATATCTGTGGAGTGGGGTGAAGGAGAATTCTAGGACGTCGAAGGTATGTGTCATTTAGTTTCACTGCATTATGGTTTGTATGTTGCCTGCTAAGGATATCATACTTCTCGTTCCCATTGTCGTGTTGTGGTTGCAGGTGACAGGGTTGTGGGGAAGATGTATGGTTCGTAGTGCAACTGCGAGCCATGCGTTAGCATTACCATTATGGTAAGCCAGCTAATCAAGTCGATACTCGCCATCTCTTGGATTTAAGACTGGGTTTTAACTTGTCGGGGGTTATTCTACTTGTGTTTGGTTTTTATGGTTGCGTTTTGGTTTTGGGGGTTTGTTTGTATCATGACAGACCTCTGTTGGTAATACCATAGCGTTGAATTTTAGTGTTTGGATTTTGTTTCCCTCGTGTCTATATTTAATAAGGAAATGGGATGTAATTTTAATAGGGGCTTCTAGCCGTAAGGAAAAACTTGATGCCTTTACAGGCTCTGCGTGTAAATTGTAAATTCGGGGTTTGATTTATGAAAATAACACAATGGCAACACCATTTCTTGCAATGGTGTCACGACCATTGGATGACTATGTAAACTTGATTTAAGACTTATAATTTTTGTTTATACGAATCTATACTGTGTTGTTGTTATTTAAACTTGGGTTTTATGTGGCGTTTTCCTTCATTGTTGGACTGTGTAGAATTGCTTCCATTATTTGTATTACCTATGAGAATTTACAGGTTGACAGTGTGTGGTTGAAGCCATGCTGTGAATGGCATGAGCGTTTTCCATGGTTGCTGCAATAGCTTAGAAGGTTTAGACTTACAGTTGGTTTATTTATAATGTGTAATGGAAACGTATGGAAGACTGTTTGTTCATTTTATATGTGTTACTTAGAATGTTAACAAGGTCATGGGTGTAAACCTTGAGTGGCTATCGTTTCTGTAGGTGGATTCGTTGACATTCATATAATCATTATTTAATTTATTGTGTGATTATTTATGGGCCATGGCCATGTATTTACAGCATGTATGGCTTATAAGGGTCCTACGACCTCTATGTTAAAAGATTAGTTTGAATTACATCCCGCATACCAAATGCGTATAGCTTGGCTTTGTGTAATGATTCTATGTTTGGCTTACAACCTGCGTGTAGATGATCCACTGTGGATTTGTAAAAGAAATAAAGACCCTTCAGGATTCGATACTAGGTTGTGTACTGTAATTGAGGGTTTAGTAATGTAATTTTTGCGAAAAATGGGAAAACAAAGGGTCCACACGATTTGATCCTGCGACCTCGTTGCACTTACATGGTTTTTATTTAAATATTGTTACGAGGGCTTGGTTTATTTTAAAATATTACTGCATATGTATTATTGTTGTGGTTTGTATTAATGGCCTGCGATTTGTCTTGGATGCCCACCAGGGTCGATACTACGACCTCTATGTATCTAATGGTTTTAAATTATTGTAATGCTACTTTGGTTACTGTGTTTATACGATGGATGTGAGTAATATTTAGATGGGACTATTTGATTTATGGCATACGATTTTGGTTATGTAAATTTGTAATATTATAGGGCTGTGAAATTTGATTTGGAAAAGGAACTAGAGCACAAACCAATAAATGGTCTCGATACTTGTTCTGTTAATTTAATTATGATAATGTTTATTATAATGGAAATAATTTGGTTATTATCAAGAGTTTATTTATGCGGACTTTGAAAGGTCTTCGATGGCCTTTATCTTGATTTAATATGGAATGTTTATAATCTGTACTTAGAGATAAATATTATGTTATAGATTTGATTTATAATTCTATTTCTAAAGTGTAAGTATATATATATATATATATATACCACTAGTATACTGGTTATATACTAATAGTATACTAATTAGTTTTTTACTTGTTATTATAATTAGATGATACTAAGTTAAATCTAGGTTTTAATTGCAGCATGGCTCTGCTGACAAATGAAATCTGTCAATAGAGTAAGTAGGCCAAAGAATAGATAGGTAATAGATCTGAAATAAAACCTAGTTTGTAATTAACACAATTTTCAATAGTAAAAGTAATATAGGAATAAAACTAGGGTGCAAACCCTTGATAAACATTTATAAATGAATTTAAAATGGCAGAAGTAACTAATGAATAAACCCTGGATAAATATAGCATAAAAAATAAAGTGCAACCTAGGGTTATAATGTAAAATGTAAACCCTAGAAGATTTAAATAGAAACCAAAGACATAGGGTTAGAACATATAATGTGAACCCTTTCCTAATTCAGCCAGCTTTTATTCTAGAAAAATAGAATTGGCAGTCTAGGATCTAATACCTGTAATCTGAGGCTTCTTTAATGGCTGAACCTGCACACTCAAATAACTAGCATTAAAAATTTATAGGAAGATCTGACCTCTGTATTAGATGACCGAATCACTTGGGAACTACCACGTTCCACCCAACCATGACCCATAACCATTCCTAGTTTCAATCCGGATCCCCTCGAGCTGGAATCCAACATGCAAGTAGCTTAGAGCTCCTAAGGTAGGGTTTCCTATTTGGTATATCAGGTCTGGAACCGTTCTCCTTTTCCTTCCAAGAAATTGTTCTCGAAGAATTCACTTGAGAGAAAAACATGCAGAATAATGACTCCCAAAAGATAAATCAGAACCCTAAGCCTTTCCTTGGCATGAGACTTTATAGACAGATTTTTTAGTCAAAGGGACAATTGAATCAAGAAACCTTGATTTCTTGATTTAACCCCTTTTAATTAATTTGAGTAATTTTTAATACTTTAACTTAGAAAATTTCAACTAGTTCCTAATTAGACTTTTGTAGGTATTGTACTATTTATTATGTTTTCATAATAAATAATAATGGATGAAGTTTTTCTTTCTTTCTTTCATCATTAATATTATTACTATATTTATTCTTTATACATACCATGTATAAAATACATAATAATACAACATTTGTTAACATTTGTCTTTGGGCATCATATACCATGATCCCTAGGCTTAATGACACTTCTTCATTAAGGTCAAATAGGTAGATGGTTAGGTCTACTAGGCTTGGAAACTCGAAACATCCTTGCATGTTGGATTCCCTCATTTAACATGGTAGTTCTTCAATACTTGATGAGAATACAAAAACTTGAAATTTCATTTAATCACTTATAAATAAGTCTGATGAGATCAATATTTTTTTATCGAGTCATTTTCACTCGAAAATTATTAAATTCTTCTTAGTAACTCCTAGCGCTTACCAGAGCCCATACTCAACGTTAAAACAAGGAGTTACAAACTTAGTGCAATTCCAGAGCTCTTTGCTCAACACTAATGCTAAGATGTACTTGTACGATACACCTAGGGATACAATGGCCAAGGATCTGATGTTCCAGAGGTTATGCTCAACATCAACATGGAAGGCTCGAGGGATTATTCCCAACACTTCTAATTATCTTTTCATGTGTTCCATAGCTTCTTGCTCAACACAAATGTAAGTACTCATGTGCTCCAGAGCTTCTTGCTCAACACAAAATATTAATTACCCATGTGATCTAGAGCTTCTTGCTCAACAAAAAACCTTCATTACCCATGTGCTCCAGAGCTCCTCGCTCAACACAAAACATCTCATCAATCATGTGCTTCAGGGTCCACGCCCAACACAAACAAGCATATATATATCATCAATAATTGGCTTATTCCCAATATATAAAACAAATCATCATGTTCATATGCAGTGGGGTCTTTGACCCAATATATCAAAATAAAACATCAAGATAACATCATAATCAATAGACTCATGCCTATAAGTGTTAGATCCAAAATTCGGGATATTACAAGTTGTTTATAGGGTGTAACATGTCTGCATTGAACGAATATAAAATGTTCGCTGAAGTATATACGGTAGTAATTATATTCTTTCATCGACTGTAATGTTCGCACAGGGATGTTATACTAATAATATGTATAACAAAAAAATGCAGGAGACGCATGCCACCATGTTAACATCTTAAAGTAAGTAACTTCCAAATTACAAGTAAAATAATACAACACTATTTTTTTTTTGTAGTTCAGGGGAATTGATTTACACTTTGATATTATGTAAAGTTTTTTGTTACACCAAAACCTGTAAATGTTAATAAACATTTAAAACTAAGCGTAAGGCTTTATTATCAAAAGTGACGATTAACGATTATACCATGTCGTTTCAACATCTCTAACCACTGGTTAAAATTATAAACCTTAAAAGTACAATTGAAATTGGACATAGAAAAATATGTGAAAAATGAGTAAATGGCACTTTCAGATTGCAAAAACTCACCTTGAGTCATCTGCTGCACATGTCAAGCTACAGTTTTCCGATAGATATCTTTCCATCACTTATTTTCGGAACATAGTTAGAATGCCATCTAAGCAAGCTATCAGTGGACAGGCTGGAGATCTCAAGATGGATGGTGTTTATGCCAGAAATTGTTTCCAGACTACAAGAAAACAAGCCAACATAATCTCAAATATCTCAATAAAACAAAACAGGGTTTTTAGGGTTTTTTAAGGTTTTCTTGTTGTGAAGTTTGATGACAAGAGGGAATGCATTCATAACCCAAATAAAAACTAAATCACAAGCATAGAAAAACTCAGATGCATAACATAATAACCATATATCCAACAGAAAACAACACTGAAGTTCATCCACAAATGGCAAGCACTACAAGCATAAAAAATTTAAACCAGCAATGAAATTACCAACTGAGTAGCTAAAACAAGCTGTAAATGAAGCCAGAGAACAAACTGAAGGGTAAATGGAGCATATATTTCATAATCAGTCTTTCAAATACACATAAGAGTCATTTACTTAGCTTATGAACAAGTCTGAAAACCTCCTCTTGCCAGCCAAAAAATCGAACCCTTAGTCCTCTTTGTGACATACATTAATACTATCCTTCAAAATTCGGTTAAAGACTAAACCCTAACTGCTTTTCAGCTTACTCATCGAAATAGTTCTATCAAAATAATAATTACAAAAATGAAATATCCTTCAAAACATAACTAATAACTGATTGTGTTAACAAGCTTCATAGATCTTTAGTTGCCTCTGCTAACAAGGCTATCCCTTCTAGGGCTTGGGCCTTTCTTCTAGATTTCAGTTGCTCTGCTTCCATCTCTGCCATCTTTCTAGTGAGTTCTTCATTTTGCTGCTGTAGATCTTTTATGGTTTGTTTTAACATTGTAAATTGAGACTTTGTATTTCTTTTCCTTTTCAATGCCTCTTTTGAGACTGCAATCAGCTCCTGATAGTGGCTATTCACCTCATCCAGATCCTCTCTAAGTCTTCTATTGGCCATAACCAAGCCATCATTTGTCTCCTCCCTATATTCCACCTGATATTTATATTGTTTTACAGTTCTCTGTAAATTCTTTTTTTCTGAATCAGATGCTTTATTTCCTACTGTACTTTGCATCTCATTGGGAAGCCATGGAATGTTTAGTCTCCTATAGATTTATTCATCTTTTGGAAGCAATTATGTAGGAGTTTCATGAAAACTTAGGTTTTCTTTAGTCTCAGATTCACAGGGAACATTTTCACCAACCATCAGCTTGTTTTCTGAGTGAGGAACCTCTACCTCACCTTTTTGTTGTTCCTTTAACATTTGACTTCGTATCTCTAAAAATATATTAGACAGTTTAGTTTCAGTAAGGGAAGATTCTCTTTCTGATTTCATTGGCCTTTTTCCTTTACTGTCACCCTTATCAACATCCAATTTTTCATCAGAGGAGTCGTCATCTATCATAGTTACTTCTTCTTTATTCAATTTAGGGTTTAACAATTTCTTCATATTCAACCTGAGCTTGTTTCTGGGTCTAGTCTTTGGTCTCCACCCAGGAGCAGGTTCCCCTAACATTTTGAAAGTTTTTCCCTGATGGGTGACTGAGGAAAATTCAATGAATTTTAGCTTCTTTCTCTTTGGTACTGCTACCTCATCTTCCTGGCTGTGAAATTCCTTTTTAGTGCCAACTTTAGTTTCATCAATAACAACAAGTTTATCCTCCTCAAACAGGCATGTCTCATCCTCTGAAAAGACTGTGATTGGACTTTGTTTTTGGACTTTAGTATCCTCTTCATCACCTGAAACTTTATCTGCAAGTACAATTTTTTCAGCAGCAAATGTCTCTGCTGGTGCATCATCCTGAACAGGCTCGGTCTCCTTATTATCAGACCACAAATCTTTGCTCTCAATGTCATTTAGATGTTGTTTAGACTCACAATCTTCTTTTGCAGGCTCTACAACCTCCTCCAATTTAATACTGTCTTCATCTTTAACCTTTATCTTCTGTCTTAGCTTTCTGATCAAGGTCTGTCCTTTATCAACTTGTTTTCTATTAGACTGTCCTTCTTGACTATTCTGAAACCCTAACCAAAAAAGGAAATATTCCCAAGTTTTTCCTTTACTCTGCAAAACACTGTTGATAATGAGTTTGATAAGCCCATGGTGAAAAATGGGTTGTTTAGTATAATTTTGGTGTTCTTTGATTCTGCAAGACATCTTCTGCAGGCTCTTTAGCAAGAAGAAGGGCAGGTTCATCTTTGATTCATTACTGAGGTGTTGAAGAAACCTGAAATGGTATTTAAAAATGAAGGCATACCTTCCTTCACATGTAATATAAATTTGTAAAACCTTAATAGGTTCTACCCATTCAGGCCTGAAGTTATGGATGGGCACACCCTTACCCCAATCTGGGACTATACCAGGAAGTAGGTACCTTTGTGCATTAAAGGTGAATGGCACTTTCTTAAACCAAAGTTCTCCCTCATTTTTAACCCCTGTTGCCTCAGCTACCAACTCTTTGGTCAATTTGAATTTCAAAGTATCAAAAGATACAATGTCTTTGTCATAACACTGAGCAAACTTATGGGAGACGTCAGCATTGTATCCATCAATTTTCTTGAAAAATATCAACCATCCTGCATTTTCAAATAGCTCAGCACATTCTGGTAATTTATCTATCCAACTGAGATCAGTGGACTTGGCCGTATTAGTTTTTCCACTCTTCTTCATTTTCAGTATGGTTTACAACACCTGTCAGTAATATCACAGTCTATTTATCTTCAAATTTGCATAGTTTTGGCAGTCTATTTATCTTCAAACTCTCACAGTCTGCCCTATCACCAGTTTAGGAAATGTTTTGTACCAAGTTTCAACAATTTGACCTAATCACAGATTCAGGGACCTCCAATAGTTCTGCTCTGAACTTTACTAGCTTAAATGATGAATACTTATATATATTGATTAATATCTCATCATTCAAAGTCTATTGAGTGAGCAAATTCATTTATTTCCTTAGAATTTTTGACATTATAGGCTTTATCAGAAAACCCCCAAATTTAACAAACCCTATCAAATGTCACACGGGGTACCTGCTCAAAAGCTTAATCAAGCGCTGGAAGTCGATCCCTTGAAAGGCTAGGTGTCGAATTGCACGTTCAAGCTGTCTTCAACTGTCCATATCACTTCGAACTGTCACCGCTGGGAAGCCCTAATTCTTCCTTCAACTGTCAAAACTCCGATTTCTCAGCGATATGTCTCCACCACGACTTTCAATGCCTTCGTATTCTTCAGCTTAGGAACATATTCCCGAAAATTCTACCTCGTTCCACTCACTATCATCATTTGCCATGAACTTGTATACAATTGCCACGATCTCCCTCACACGATGACCATACACCTATTTCAATGATAAGCCTGGAAAGACACGTATCAAATGTGATAATTGATGTGGTTAACACCTTAGGAAAGAAACCCCAAAAAAAATCGGACTAAAAAATGACTATTTTGGCACTCACGACTTTCTTGTAGTGCGCTAGTGTATTAATTTCGCTCTTGCGCTACAAGAAAGTCCAAACACATAATTTCATGTCATTTAATCACTAATCCAGTTTTAAGAATTGGTTTATATGGTTAATCTTGATCTTGGTGTCATTAATCAATATACACCTTGTAGAACCCTTCAAGAATGAACTCTAAGCAACATTTGTAAAAGCAAGCTTAAAAATAGGAAAAATCAAAATGATGAAAACTAAAAGGCATAAACTCAAAATTAACCTTTACACCAAAATTTCCTAGGAGTAAAAATATTAGCAAATTTCAAAAACATAAACAAAAGCATAAAACTAAGGAAGACAAAATCATGACCTAACAGATGGGATTCACAACGTTCAAAATTGAACCCTTTCCAGCCCTTCCAAAGGGTTCTAGTCATTCATAGAAGTGTAAAGTTAAAATTGCTCTTAAAAAAAAATTAAAATATGAATTTTATCCTTCCAATTAAGAAGGACATAATTTATATCAACATTTCAAAAGAAGGGCAGCATTTGAAATTACCCATCCATATAATTTTTTTACTATGTTAAAATTCCTATGCTATAAAGTTCGATTGGTCGTTCAAAATATTGGAAATATCATAAACTATAATCATTTCTCAATCGTGCAAGATGACGAGTGATGACCTACGGCTAGGAGGCACTGGCCATCTGTATGTGACTCTAACTCTCGAGTCACTTGGGGTTGTGATCTAAGGTGTGACAATGTGTTAGTGACTATCGTTGTAAGAATAAAGAACCACTACTATGCCCAAAACGAGCCCAAAACTTTGTTTCTACCACCTATGTGAACCTAGCTACCAATGTCCATTCATTTTTTGCCAAAATTAAATTCAAAGGGATGGTCTGATGAGTCCTCCTATACAAGGCTTCATTTCTTACACATTAATTCCAAATAATCACATCAACTACAAACAACTCTCAATGACATGCAACTAGGATCACAAACCGTGTAGAGGCCAATTTATGCATTGATATAGAGAGGTGGCACTGTGCACAGTTAATGGAGAAATAGTGAATTAGAAAAAAAAATTAGACCAAATCACCACAATGGTTATTAAAGAAATTAAAAGAAAAATTGACTTAGGAATAGTCTTCAATTTGATGGGTGGCACGATCATGATGTAATCTCCCTCCGTCCTTCCAAACATTTGTGGTTTCTCATCACATTTGTCCTCAGGGTTCACCACTAAAATACATATAAAAATTACTTTTCTTTACACCCTATTCTCTTTAAATCCTCATCTCATATTCATAACTAAGGATTATAATGCATGCCCATCCTCACCTTATAATATTAATTCGGAGGCACAAAGCCATAAAATATCAAATGTGTTAAGATGCAAAAAGTAAGAGACAACTATAAGTAAGTCTTATATTAAATTTACCATATAAGCCTTTAATTGACACTATCAACTGGGATTGGACAAGTTGGATGGTTGTGATATTCTTATCACTCCTTACCAATGTGATTGCAAGGCACTAATTGAAGGTGAAGTTCATAACTTTACGCATTCTTTATCATTCTCATACCTTTTGGTAAGAGAATAAGGAAGGTTGTGGCATGGATCAACATGGAAAACAAAACTCAACATAGAGGTAAATACATTAACTATTTTAGAGCCTCGAGCTTTTAATTATTCACACCTAGAACTTTCTCAATTCCAGCCATTAACAAACTTTTTTGGTGTTCTGGTTCAATTTAAAAGGAAAATTGTCGAGGGTTAGATATGCAACGAGTTGCAAGGCCCCAGTTGACTTAGGATTGATTCCATTGCCCCTCCATCCCATCCCTGTATGTTGTCACGACAAGTGTTGAACAACAAAATTTGATGCCTTAGCCCCAGTGATGCTAGTTCTTAATGCCAATCATTCTTACATCTCCTAGGATTGGATGGTTTCCATCTCTCTGGTTTGAATTAAGTTTTTGGTCGTAGGTTTATTATACCCTCATTTTTCTTAGTGCCTTCATTTTGTACATAGTTAAACATTTTTGATACCCTCATGGTTGTAGAGTAAATAATTCTCTCATGGTTCTAGTTTTTTCTTATACTATATCTAATTACAATGTCCTGCACTATGCACAAGATCATGCATATGCCCTAATATTATTATTGCATAGATCATCCAATGCCCCAATATGGTTATTTCATAGTGTAAGTAGTTATTATGTATAATGAAGTGTTCTAACTTGGAAAAATACAATAAAATAGACGTTATTTTACTCAACTACAAAATTAATGTTACAAAGATGTTAGATTAATGAGTTCAAATTAAGTTTTATTGAAAAGTTATCATTTTTTCATGTAGATATTAGGGAGTACTCAATTGCTTAAGATTGTAAAAAAAGAGCAATATTTGTTTTTTTGCATTTTTGAGGAAGGGTTTTGTTAATTTATTCTTGTCAATTGAAGTACTATTATTTATAATTACCCTTCATCTTTGAAGGCTTCCACAAATAAATACCCTTCCAATTGAAATTAAGACCCACCTTTCAAATTTGATCAGTGGATGGGAACTTCGTCCCACCTCTCGTTTGAAGAAGATTTTATGTTTCTTTATGATGATTTATGGTTGTGTTGATGATGTTGCTTATTTCGAGGGTAGACATGTTTTTTCTCTTGATTCATCAATGTCTCTTTATGTTAAATTTATAGTTGATAAATGAATAAAAGAAAGAATATAGGTGATAACATGTAGTTAGACATGGATAAGTCAAAGTTGAACCCGTTTAACTAGAAGAATATAATGAGTAAAAAAACCATTTGGAAACTGTATTCCATTTCATGACGATATCTCAACCATTTAAATCAAATAAACCTAATCCAACCACAAACTATGTGGGTGTATGATGACTCTCAAATTTTGCATGATGTTTTTCTTTATACTTTTACAAATTAGATGGCTGTTAAAAAAGGTCATGAGTTTTTTTTTTCACTTTTTATTAAACTATTTAAATGGTGCTAGTTTCCCGTATATCTTTCTTTAAAAAATATTTAAATTACTTTTTTCCAAAAAAATTAAAATAAAACAGCTATCTGGATGTCTCAACCAACCCAACCTTGTTCAACCAGTAATTATTTGTAAGCTCAGGTATAAAATAATGTGGGTATGGATGGACTAAACCTTGCTATAAACCCAACCATTCAATGTAAAAAGGTGAGGTGGGGTGCTCAAGAATATTAAACTAAAGGCGGGTTCTAAATAAGAGCTATAACAATTTTATCAAGAAGATACCTATATCAAAATGTCACCCGGTTTGGGCTGTGTAATAGATTTGTGAGTGCTGCATAAAAAAAACACGAGCTGATCCAGGAGGATATTGGTGGCCACCCGCCTATTCCACTTGGACCCCCACCATTGTTTCTTTTAGTTTTCCAGTTTCCTTAATTGTAGCACAATTTACTATTTTTGGCAGTTTTCAGGTCCTAAACTTCCGAAGCCGTTTTTGAGGCCCTTGAATAGATCTTTCTAACGATGTATCATGTGTGTCAAACGGAGGTAGTATGCCAAAGTTACGACCCCAGGAAATTGATGTACCAAGTTGCCCAATGGGGCCCACATTCTAGCGTTTCACCTCCTAGGGTTAGGTTTTTGGATGTGTACAGTTTCCATTGTTTCTCAATAATATATAGGCCTTCGAGTCTCATTGTAACGCAGAGTTTAGAGGCATGTAGCTGCCACATCTCTTCTCAGAGATAAGCTACCAACACTCTAGCTAGTTTATTTCCATTCTGTATGTAAAAAAGTTTCAGTTCTCTAATTAATGAAATGCAGTGTTATTTCCGCTGCATCTTTGTTATTTATGTATTCTATTGCATTCCTGCATAGATCTGGATCAGTGGTATCAGAGAAATCTGCTCTTTCTCGATCCTTCTTAGCATGTCCCCAACGAGGGCGGGGTATAAGGAGTTAGGGCTCGATCTGGTTGAACCTTTGCAAGATCAACCTTGCAAATCCCGACAGTCGCCCATGGGGGATGAAAAGAAAGATGAGGGCACACAAGATCCTATCAAAATGTTGCTCGAGGAGGCCCTTGAAAAACAAAGGAACGAGATGATGGATAACTTCTCCCAGATCCTTCAACAACTTCCCACTGGCGGCGCATCTGCATCTAGCAACCACTTTGGAGGTGCAACCCCTTTTAAGGTACAAGTAAACTTCGACATTCCCATATTTGATGGCCGAATAGATGCAGACGCCATAGATAGATGGTTGAGTCTATTAGAAGGATATTTCTCGGTTCATGACTTTTTCGACCAGGAAAAGATTACATTTTCACCACTCAAAGCCGCCCCCCATGTCAAGGATTGGTGGGAAATCTATGGTGAGGAAAAGGATGAGGAGGAACCCTATCTGTTCTTGACTGTACCCACTTGGAATTATTTTCAAGATGCCATAAAGGGATAGTATTATCCCTTGGGGAACTATGAGGACAAGTACATACAATGGACTACGCTGCAACAACAAAGAGATCAAGATGTGCATGAGCTAACGAATCTGTTCCATACCCTGTGCACCAAGTTGGGTATCAAAGATTCAGAGAAACATTTGGTGCTAAAGTACCTCAGTTGTCTGCAAAGATACATTTAGGAGGAAATGGAGTTACTTGACATCTCCTCGCTTGGTACGACATACTGGTATGCTGCCAAAATTGAGCAAAAATTCAAACAGAAAAAACAAGACTTTGGATCTGCAAATCAGAAGCAAGCGAAAAGTGCCCCCAAACCGCAGAACCAAGGACACAGCCAAGGCATGGCGACTCAAGACAGCTTCCAAAAGTTGCAATCAAAGAGCAACACAACGAAGCCGAAGAAGGAAGCGAGAAAGTGGTGCGAGTTCCATAAGAGCCCCACTCACAACACAAGTGAGTGTCGGGCCAAGCCGTCACTGGTGGCTGAGATAAAGGCTTCTGAATCAGATGCATACTCTGACACTGAATCAGAACCCGAGAAGGGGAATGACAGAGGGAAGAATATTATCAATGCAGAGCCCAATGCCACTATTGTCACCACGAACATCCAAAAGGAAGAACCAGAATATTTAGAGGAGGAGGAGCATCTTTTCCACTCCCAAATGTGGGTAAAGGGTTCCCCGCTACAGTTCATTGTCGACAGTGGAAGCCAAAAGAACCTCATTTCAAAAGAGGTCGTGAAGCGGTTGGGCTTGCCGACCACAGCACAACCGCAGCCATACACCATCGGGTGGTTTCACCAAGGACATGATCTCCGCGTTAGCCAACAATGTCGCCTTCCCTACAACATCAAGCCCTTCACCGATGAGGTATTATGTGATATTGCTCCTCTTGATGTTTGTGATGTATTATTAGGTCAACCATACTTATGGAAACAACATGCTATGTATGAGTACTAGTGTCGCGTTGTTATTATTACGTTGGGAAATAAGTCATACAGGATACCAGAGGTAACACCTCCTGTCGCTATCTCTTTGGTTACTACAAAACAATGCAGTAAGCTCATTTCCAAAACCGAGAAATTTGTTTTCTTGATGATCTGCCCTCAGGGAAAGAAGAAGATCATGGTCACGACCTCCAGACAGGGCTCCTTCGCATGACAACAACAAATGGACAAGGTCATGGAGGAGTACTGGGACATATTCACCTCACCCACAGGGGTTCCTCTGCACTGTCAGGTCAAGCACCCCATCGATCTGACCCTAGGTGCGTCGTTGCCCAATGGACCGATCTATCGATGCTCTGTTCTGGAGAACGATGAAATCAAGAGGCAGATTTAGGAGCTGCTGCGAAAGGGTTACAATATACGGCCAAGTTCATCGCCCTGTAGGATCCCGATCGTGTTGGTACAGAAGAAGGATGGGACTTGGAGAATCTGTATTGACTATCGTGCGTTGAACAAGATCACTGTTTGGAATAGGTACCCAATCCCACGGATTGATGACCTCCTGGACCAGCTTAAAAGGGAGAAATATTTTAGCAAGATAGACTTGAAGTCTGGGTATCACCAAGTACCGATCGAACCCACCGATGTGTGGAAGATTGCCTTCAAAGCCAAGGAGGGTCTTTTTGAATGGATGGTCATGCCTTTCGGGCTGACGAATGTTCCCACAACTTTCATGAGACTGATCGATGACATCTTACGGCCATTCACCAACTCATTTGTAGTAGTGTACTTGGATGACATCATGATATTCAACAAGACTTGGCAAGAGCACCTCCACCACATTCGACAGGTCCTCCAAACACTGCGGAAACACAACTTGTGTGCCAATTTGGAAAAGTGCAGTTTTGGCATGACCCAGGTTCAGTGTCTAGGATACATTATTAATGAGTGTGGGGTACATGTGGATCCAACCAAGATCCAAGTCATTCGGGATTAGCTAGCCTCAACTACTCTAACAGAGCTTCAAAACTTTTCTGGGTCTTGCTAATTTCTACCGCAGGTTCGTGTTGGGATTCTCTCATATCACTTGGCCCTTGAGTCAAGTCACCAAGGGAGGAGCGAAAGAAAATTTCTTCTGGTCAGAAACTCAACAGAAGGTGTTTGTAGAATTGAAACATCACCTCTGTTGTGCCCTAGTGCTCACATTACCAGACTTGCAACAACCATTTGAGATCAAGATAGATGCCTCTCACTATGTTATTGGGGTAGTCCTTACTCAACAAAGGGATCCAGTGGCATATCACAGTGAGACACTGTCCGACAGAATCCACAAATATCCCACTTATGACAAAGAGATGTATTCCATTGTAAAGGCTTGCCGACAATGGAAGCATTACATTTTGGGGAAGGAAATGATCATCCACACAGACCACCAACCCCCGCAGTTCATACAGACACAAGGGAAGTTAAAGAACGATCACCATCAGAAGTGGTCCACATATCTACAACAGTTTCATTTGAACATCAGGTACAAGAAAGGAAGCACCAATAATGTTGCAGACTGCCTCAACCAACCATCGATCGTGGCGATAACCACCGTGCTCAACTCTTATGGGCATGAGACTTCTGATTGACCGCTTCTCTACAAGAGTGATCCAGAATTCAGCCACACATACAGGACACTCTTGGAGGAAAACCAAGTTCCAAATTTTCACTTCCAGGATGCACTACTATTTCACATGGGACACCTTTGTGTTCCTTCAAGCGAGCATGCCAAGATGATTTGGGAAGCACACTACAATCGGGTTGCTGGGCATTTTGGGGTCGAGAAAATAGTGGCAATACTGCAAAAGTATTTCTATTGGCTGAAACTTCGACAGGACGTTGGGAAGTACATTCAATCCTGCACTGCCTGCGCCATTGCCAAACTGTCAATCAAGAAGAAAGACCTCTATACTTTGTTGCCTACCCCTAGTCGACCTTGGGAATCCATCTCAATGGATTACATGTCGGGCCTTCCTTCTACTAAGCACGGCAACGACTGTGTGCTTGTGGTCGTTTACAGATTCTCAAAGATGGCCATAATGGTGGCCTGCAAGAAGAATATCATAGCAGAAGCCACTGCTAAACTATTCTTTGAACAAGTGTGGGTACACTTTGGGATCCCACAGTCTATAATTTCAGATCGAGACAGCAGGTTCCTTAGTACATTATAGTCTATCCTATGGTCAATGCTAGACACCAAGCTCATAAATTCCACAGCTTTCCATCCCCAGACTGATGGCAGGACAGAGGTCGTCAACATGATGATCGTACACATTTTGTGCATGTACAACTCAAAGCATCCACGCACATGGGATGAAAACCTCCCCTATGTACAACATAGCTATGACCGAGCCCTCCACAACTCAACTGACCATAGCCCCTTTTAGGTGGGCTTGGGATTCCAACCTCTATGTCCCATTGATGTAGCTATGTCATTTGTAGCTACTCAGGCTAATTCAACTCATGTCCAGCTTGAAGTTTCTAAGGCGAATAGCTTCATTGAGTGCATTCAACACATTCGTCAACAGGTTCATGACATATTGGATAGATCCAATTTTAAGCACAAGCAACAGCCTGATCAGCATCGGGTGAAACACAACTTCCAGGTGGGCGACAAAGTGTGGCTACATTTGCAGAAGGAGAGCCTCGCTGGACCCCACCGCAAGCTTCGCCCGCTCCGATATGGGCCATACACCATCACCAAGGCTATCGGGGACAATTCCTTCGAGCTCAGTATTCCACCATTCCTTGGTATGCACCCAGTGTTCAATGTGGACTGCCTTTGACCCTACTTTCCACCTCTACTGGACACATTAGACGTGGCAAAACAACTCACACCAACAGAATTAAACCCAGACTTCATGGAACAAGCCACCACTGATCGGATTATGGACACACAGATCAAGGACACCCGCCAGTAGAAGATCCAGCTATATTGAGTTGTCAAAGCAGGCCAACTCCTTCACCAGGTATGTGGCTCACCAGGGACCAAGTTCAATAGAAGTTTCCTCATCTCATGGAGGAATTCAACACAATGAGTACCATTGCTTCCTAAGGGGGGAGGAATGATCCATGAGGATATTGGTGGCCACCTGCCTATTCCACTTGGACCTCCACCAATGCTTCTTTCAGTTTTCTAGTTTCCTTAATTGTAGCACAATTTACTATTTTTGACAGCTTTTGGGTCCTAAAATTTCGGAGCCATTTTTGAGGCCCTTGAATATATCTTTGTAACGATGTATCATGCGCGTCAAATGGAGGTAGTATGCCAAATTTACAACCCCAGAAAATTGATGTACCAAGTTACCCAACGGGGCCCACATTCTGGCGTTTCACCTCCTAGGGTTAAGTTTTTGCATGTGTAGGGTTTCCCTTGTTTCTCAATAATATATAGGCCTTCGAGCCTCATTGTAACACAGAGTTTAGAGGCATGTAGCCGCCACATCTCTTTTAAGAGATAAGCTACCAACACTCTAGCTAGTTTATTTCCATTATGTATGTAAACAAGTTTCAGTTCTTTGATTAATGAAATGAAGTGTTATTTCCACTGCATCTTTGTTATTTGTGTATTATGTTGCCTTCCTGCATAAATACAGATCACGAGTACTATGGTAGGTGTTCCCAAACCCGTGCTCTATGTGTATTCTTTATGTATCTAAACTGCCTGACTTTAGTCTATCCAAGTGGGCTGTTAAAACATATGGTTCTCCCTCCTAGTTGGTCCCACTAACTATGTTCTTGTAGGCATAACCATATTGTCCTCCTATCCGCTGATGTCTCATGTAACTAACATGGTTTGGGTTGAACAAGCACCTAGTTTTATGGGTGGGGTCTATAGAATAATAATAAGCTGTGTTATTAATGCTTTCACAGAAAGACATGTTGAAAACTTGTGGAATCCTGTGGTGAATTATTGAATTTATGGACGTTTGAGGCACACTAGTTAAGCCCATCTTTAGGATTCCGGAGATACCTTCAGTGTATCTCTTGAAGATGGGTTGAACTAGTCTTCCTGAAACGTCCAGAAAATTCAATAATTCACCACAGGATTCCACAAGTTTTCAATAATAAGGTGATTAAATCAGATCCTTGAACCCACTAATGCGAAAGGGTCTGGCACCAAGGGCCAAGGGAAGGTTCTAAATGCATTCAACCTTGTGCCACGCGAAGGGTATGGATGTATTTCCTCTTCAAATACGAGGGCACAGATATGTCTTTCCGAACATGGATGTCTAGTTTCAAACTATTAGGATACGGGAATATATGAAACCTAAAGCTTGTTGGAACAATAATGAAATTCCCAAAGATCGGTTGGGGGTAAAGAATCTAAATTAAAAGGCTTGTAGAGAAGATCCATGGGGAGTGCTAAATTTGAAACAGAGGATGCACAAGCAAGTTCGACCAACGGGACAGGAAAATGTCATTCGAGACTGAAGAACTGCGTGTGGTAGCAACTTTGGATCCTACCGAAGGGGAAAGGTTCACTGAACATGTTAATGAGGATAGAGCTCAATCTTGGATAACATTTACAACGTCATTGCGCAGAAAAAAGATGATAGAAATCCTACTGCAGATGGGGAGCTTAGTTATAAGAGCATTTGCTTTTTTCATACAGACTCAAAGGAGGCACTGGAAAGACGACAGACAACACTGTATGATATGTCCACGAGGAGGTGCACGTACATTGATAAAGAAGTACATTGGATTGGAACAGAGCTGCGCGACCTTCCAATATTTGATGGGACTAAGTCAGTTACAACATTTGTTGCACGGATGGAAGCCTTTGTACCAAAGAGCCAGAGGATACAAGCCACAAATGCAGTAGTAAAGGGAACCCCTACATGGTGGTGGTAAACTCATAGGCAACAACTTGAAAGGGGTTATATTAAAGAGTGCTGGCTTTGTTTCTAGGGGCTGCTGAAAGATTCAGTGCTTCTTAGGCCATTTTGATCCAATCGGCCCGGAACGAAATGAAGAGCCTGTTTATGACCCACAACCAACAAAGGCATAGGCAGGGGGCATAGGTAGCAGTAGAACAGCCAGCGGAGGTGGAGAGAGCAGCAAAGGTTACAATGTGCGTTTCAATAGGTAGATCCTTCAGAAACAGATATAGCAAAAGGAAAAGCACCAAGGGCAAAGGCTTCATTAGCAGCAGATCCAAGTACAGATTTATATAGAAATACAGTTAACTGATGTTGCTAATATACTAGTGAAATTCAATATTTACCTTTAAGACATCCATATAAAAAGCAGGAGCAATGATTTTCCTGTGCTGTCTCCATTTCTCACTTGTCAAGCCCATGATGCCCTGTTTAAGTAGCTGGTTAGCCAGGGGACCAAAAGAAGGTGTTTCAAAATTCCCAGACTTGTTGTACAATATCTCCTTGATAAGCTCAAGTTGGGGAACATGCAGCCTGGCTTTAGTACCATCCCAGCTAACAAAATCCTCACCTATATATCACATACAAGATCACTAATTTAAAAAAAGAATTGGATTTACTGGTTTATAAATTGAGAATATCAATTAACACATTGGATTAATCTATCCAAGCCATGCAATTTCACCAACCCAATACCATATCTGAAACAAGAAGCTCAATGACTGCTACAAAATTATGCAGCTGAGTACTAAAGAGATACCATAGATTTTAGTCCATTGAAAAATATGAGGAAGTACTCGAGGGACTATGTCATGTGACCATGGCATGGGTTTTGAGGTGGCCTGAATCAACATCTGAGTAACTTCATGAGTACTTCCATAGAACAGTTTGTATGGAGGTCCTCTGATTCCTTGGGATTCAAAGCATCTCCGAATTTGTCGAGGCTTCCACCATATAACCGTTGAAATTTTCAACAGAAAAACTGTTGAACAAGCACACAAGGCTGCCACAACCCAAGAAAGCCACTCCATATTGAGACCCAGTACTGAAGCTGAGCTTTTGTATATGAAAACTCAAGTGAAGAGCTCTTATATTTGAATCGTGAGAAAACTCAAGTGAAGATGATTTATATATTTGAAAATACTGTAAGTCTGTAAGACGGGGACCCATTAAAGTTTATTACTGAAGGGATAATTTTTGAGAGCCGTCTTATGGCAGGGATTAACCTTAGTTGACAGGTTAGCAGGTGCTGGTGTAAAGAAATGCCATCACTGAATTTTATCTGGAAGAGACCTTTTTTTTGTCAGTATGTTATTGCACAGAAGAGATGCATTCTACAGTTTAGTAGGGAAGAGATGTGTAACTCTTTTCATGCTCATCTTAAAATTAATAAAATATTATTAAAATTAACTTATAAACTTAAATTAAATTTAAATTATTTAGAATTGCATTCTTATAAAAAAATAATATAAATTAGATCAACTAAAACCATAAACATTCTATTACAGATTTCTACTATATAAAAATGTTTACACCTTGAAAGACCTGATACTGGTTGAATATGAATGATAGTGACTTAATTTGATAATGTTTTTAGATTTTTCTTCCATCATCAAACTGTAACTAATGATTTCTGCATTTTTCCAACATTATAATGAACTCTAAAATATTAAAGGACATACAAGTAGGGATCTCGAGCTCATAATGACAAATTCCCAATTTCCAAACTAAGCATTTCTCATGCTTGAACCCTTCAAAAGTCGGCGAATAATTTAAAATTCTGGAAGTCTGAACCATTTGGGTGAGAGGTGGAGAGGATGATAAAAAGAAATCATTAGTGTTTTAAATATTATATGTGAGAGATGAGATTCAATTATTGCAAGAGATGAGAATCAATTATTGCATCCATGAGAAGTTAGGTGTTTTCCAATTTATTATGGGCAAGATTCACATGTTATTTGTGGAGTTATATTTAGTGGAGTTATGTTAGTTAATATAAATAAAAAATATTAAATATTAAAAAATAAAAAATATAAGACTTAAATAAAATATTGAAAAAATAAATTAATATAAATTTATTGTAAATGTAAATTTATGAAGTATCGATAGAGATCCAAATGGTAAGAAAATGTACACCTCAAGAAATTGGATTTCTAGATGCTTGATAGATCCATGATTTAAAATAGATCTATACTAGTATACTAGAAATAACCACATTAATATTATTAATGGTTTGAATAAGTTGATAGGAATATATTTTTGTAAATGATAATTATTATCCCTATGTTATTGTGTAAAAATATAAATTTATAGATACGTTAATAATATTAATATAGTTGTTGCTAGTAACCAATTAATGCTTAAACATAAATATAAAAATATAATATCAATATTATAATTGATATTAATTCATTAATAATTTATAACATAGAAACATTTTTAATAATTTTAAATAGATAATAATAATATTATTATTATGTAAAATATTAATAATAAAATTATTATAATATTAAATCATTGAATAATAAAATTATTATGAAAAATATTGAAAATAGTATTATTATTTAATTATTAAAATGACAACAATTTTACTATTTCATTAATACTAATATTATTTTAGTATTATTATTATTATTTTGTTAATATTAATTTTTTGTGTTTGCAAGAAATGCGCATCACTTGGGCCTGTCTGGGCCACACCAATTTTTATGATGGTTGGATTTTTGGGTATGTGTTCTCAGCTAACCCACCCCTAAGGGGATTGAACTCGGGTCGCCTTTATGACGAGACCCATGCCTTAATCAAATGTTTTAACGAGATTTGACATTTTGTTAATATTATTATTATTATTCATAAAATAATATTATTTTATTAAATGATAAGATTAATAATTCAATAATATAATTATACTTTTATTAAATTATTATATTTAAATAATAATAATAATATTAATAATTCTAGAGCATTGCTATGATTAGGTACGTGATGTACAAGCATAAGATAAATAACATGGGAAACCGGAGAGTTCCTAAAATTGATTTAAACTCAAGTCAAGTCTAAACCAACTACGTCTCAAGCGGTGTTGGTGTAAAGATACCATGGCTTGGTTAAACCATTGGGGCATTAATGGAGACGACATTTTGCAGAACATTGCTAATAAAATATTATTAAAATTAACTTATAAGCTTAAATTAAATTTAAATTATTTGGAATTGCATGCTTATAAAAATAATATAAATTAGATAAACTAAATCCATAAACATTGGATTACAGATTTCTATTCTATAAAAATGTTTGCACCTTGAAAGACCTGATAAATCCTCTTTTAATATATACTGGTTGAATATGAAAAATCGGAATCACCATCATCTGTGACTTAATTTAATAATGATTTTTAGATTTTTCTTCTATCATCAAACTATAACTTAATGTGATAATGATTATTGGATTTTTATTCTTAACATTATCACACTAAAATATTAAAGGACATACAAGTAGGGATCTCGAGCTCATAATGACAAATTCCCAATTTCCAAACTAAGCATTTCCCATGCTTGAACCCTTCAAAAGTCGGCGAATAATTGAACCATTTGGGTGAGGAGATTTATGAGGTGGAGAGGATGATAAAAGAAATCATTAGTGTTTTATATATTATATGTGAGAGATGAGGATCAATTATTGCATCCATAAGAAGCTTGGTGTTTTCCAATTTATTATGGGTAAGATTTACATGTTATTTAGTTGTTAGTTAATATAAATAAAAAATTATTAAATATTAAAAAATAAAAAATATAAATTACATATAGATTTAAATAAAATATTGAAAAAACAAGAAGTTCCATAAAAAGTTAGGTGTTTTCCAATTTATTATGGACAAGATTCACATGTTATTTAGTCTAGTTATGTTAGTTAATATAAATAAAAAATAAAAAATATAAATTACATATAGATTTAAATAAAATATTGAAAAAATAAATTAACATAGATTTAGTGTAAATGTAAATCTATTAAGTATCTAGAGAGATCCAAATGGTAAGAAAATGTACACCTCAAGAAATTAGATTTCTCTAGATGCTTGATAGATCCACTTTTAAAATAGATTTATACTAGTATACTAGAAAGAACCACATTAATATTATTAATGGTTTGAATAAGCTGATAGGAATATATTTTTGTAAATGATAATGATTATCCCTACGTTATTGTGTAAAAATATAAATTTATAAACGCAATAATAATATTAATGTAGTTGTTGCTAGTAACTAATTAATGCTTACACATAAATATAAAAATATAATATCAATATTATGATACTGATATTAATTCATTAATAATTTATAACATAGAAACATTTTTAATAATTTTAAATAAATAGATAATAATAATATTATTATGAAAAATATTGAAAATAGTATTATTATTTAATTATTAAAATTATAACAATTTTACTATTTCATTAATATTAATATTATTTTAGTATTATTATTATTATTTTATTAATATTAATTTTTTTTGTTTGCAAGAAATGCGGGTCATTTGGGCCTGTTTGGGCCACACCAATTCTTATGATAGTTGGATTTTTGGGTATGTGCTCCGAGCTAACCCACCTCTAAGAGGATTGAACTCCGGTCGCCTTTTTGACGAGACCCACCCCTTAATCAAATGTTTTAGCCAGATTTGACATTTTGTTAATATTAATATTATTATTCATAAAATAATATTATTTTATTAAATGATAAGATTAATAATTCAATAATATAATTATAATTTTATTAAATTATTATATTTAAATAATAATAATAATAATAATAATTCTAGAGCATTGCTATGATTAGGTACCTAATGTACAAGCATAAGATAAATAACATGGGAAACCAGAGAGTTCCTAAAATTGATTTAAACTCAAGTCAAGTCTAAACCAACTATTTCTCAAGTGGTGTTGGTGTAAAGATACTATGGCTTGGTTAAACCATTGGGGCATTAATGGAAACGACATTTTGCAGAACATTGCCAATGTAAAAAATATTATCACTTCTAAGTTTAAAGAGAATTTCTGGTATGAGGAAAATTTAGTGGTTAAGAGAAAATTAAGATATTATAAGGAGGTCATTAATCCTAACATGGAAGATAAAAAGTATCTCTTGGTAGTAACTAGTTCATGAAAGAAAATTAATATAGCCAAGATTAGAACGAACTCTCATGAACTCCATAGAAAAACAAGGCATTGGTCTATTCCTTAAAAGCCATGGGAAGAAAGGATTTGCCATCTCTGTGAGTCTATGAGCATTGATGATGAAAATCACTTTCTCTTAAAGTGCCTTGCTTACACCCACATTAGATTTAAGTTTCATTGTATTTCCTACAATACAAACCTATGAGTTTGGAAAGCTTCTTGGCAAGATTTTTGAGCATAGGAACAAGATTTTAAAGTGAACCAAGTATTATCCTTCTTAAGGTCCGATAAACCAAAGTTGGTGAGAGTAGATGTTAATCATCATCATAATCATTACTTTTAGAAACATTTTATTATGTTATTGAAAATGACATTAATTAATTAATATCATTTTCAATAACATAATAAAATGTTTTTTATAGTATTATTATTACATTAATAATAATACTAGCAACAACCATATTAATAAGATTAATATGTTTGGAATACGCCGAGAGGTATATATTTGACAGATTGAAAAATTCCTAAAGAATGTGTGGCTCATCTGATAGTCGAACTCCATCTGGGATTTAGGAGTCAAGTTAATGCACATAAGGCTTAGTCAAACTCCATTTATAAGCTAGGAGTTGAGATAACTCAAAGGTGTTATATTAACTGGAATAGCTTTATATTAACATTTAAATTAATTATTTGATACAACTATTTGTTTAACTCGAATGATGATACACCTATAAGCTTAACTTCAATTATGAGCTTAAAAACCATAAATTAAGTAAATTAAGTGGTTGTTATATTAGATACAAGTAATTGACACATTCTTTAGGAAAAAAATGATCAATATGTCAAATATATGTGTGCTATTGAAAATATATTATTCTTATTAATATGGTTATTCATAATATTAATACTATTAAAATGTATTCAAGACAAATCAAACCCCATGTATAACAACCCAAGAAGGTTTTAGTCAAAAATTAATTTAAAATATTTTATAATATGATTTTTCTAATTATTAATTCAACTAATAATTATAAAAATCTAAATTTTCTCATAATTTTTTAAAAATTGAATATATGGGCTGGTGCAAGCTAATGCTGGTCACTTAAGACGCGTTCGTTGCAATGGAATTCTGGAAAATGGACAATCGGATTACCTTCCGGAATATATAACTTTGATTTATGGAAACTAAGCATAAATCCCCAAAAACTAGATTTTTCTAAGGTTGGTATGTTATATTTTTCCCAAAAAATAATGAATATGTTTGCGTTGGTCCACTCGTTTGGTATGCAAATGGTGGAATTTGGTGAAAAAAATTATATAGAGTTGTAGATAACAGGTGTGTCTAGTGCAGCGTTATTTTTTCATATTTATTTATGTTATATTTTTTATTTTTCAAATTAAGGAAGTCAATGACGCCCTAAATTGACAAGGTCGAGCGTTGGTCCACCACATTTTGGTCTTAACATAGTCAATGAACGATATATTTTTTTTGGATGTAGGATGTAGGTCAAAAGTTATAGCCGAACCAAATAGCCTACCTTTTGTGTTAGATTGACGTTAGTCCATTTAAAATTAAATAAAAAATAGAATTTAAAGATAATAGATTTAAATAAAAATTACATATTCAGAATATACAGACAGAGTTACCCAAGGGTGTGAATTTTTCTTAATAGTGGAGAAGCGTGGCATATGGAAAATCATGCACGAAATAGGAGAAGTGGTACAAAACAAGTTTTTATGTCATAAGACAGTCCAAACCACTTGGTTGGGCAGCCCGAACCTAAAACCAAAGCAGCCAAGTCATCCACCACGTTGGTTGGAAAAAAGGTGCTGCCAAAACTGTAAATTTAAATCACACGCGCGCATAGTTTAAAACATAACGCGCACGCACTAGAAACGCGATCGCGATCTATGGGTGCACACACACTAAAAGCGCATTCGCACTACTTTGTGCGTGCGTGTTAGGGACGCGTGCATGCATTTGTTAAGTAAACACTTTGTTTTGATTTGATTTTCAAGCATTTGCAATGGAATGATGAGGAGGAGGAGGAGGATGATGACAATGATGATCAAATGAGGATGATGACTATGATGATGATGAGGATGATGATGACTATGATGATGATGAGGAGGATGATGACTATGATGATGATGAAGAGGATGATGACAATGATGATGATGAGGAGGAGGAGGATGACTATGATGATGATGAGGAGGATGATGACAACGATGATGACTATGATGATGAGGAGGAGGATGCTGACTATGATGATGATGGTGATGAACAATGATGGTGATGATGATGAGGATGAGGATCACGATCACTATGAGTATGATGACGGTTATGATGATGATGATGATGATGATGATTACAATGAGGAGGAGGATGTTGATGACGACGACGATGATGACGAGGAGGATGATAATGACTATGATGATGAACAATGATGGTGATGATGAAGATGATGAGGAGAATGGTGATCACGATGACTATTACTATGATGACATTGATTATGATGATGATGATGATGATTGCGATGATGAGGATGACGATGTTGATGACGAAGATGATGATGAGGATGAGGATGATGATGACTATGAAGATGACTATGAGGATGAACAGTGATGGTGATGATGATGAAGATGGTGACAAGGATGATGACGATGCTGATGATGATGAGGAACAATGATGATGATGATGATGATGATTGTGATGATGATGATAAGGATGATTTCAATGACGATGATGAGGATGATTATGATGATGATGATGAGGATGATGACGATGATGACGATGACAATGATGATGAACAATGATGGTGATGATGATGATGATGAGGATGAGGACGAGGATGATGATGATGATGACGACGATGAGAAACAATGATGATGATGATGATAGGTTTAGTTGAAACTTTGCTTTGATTTTATTTTCAAGCATTTGCAATGGAATGATGATGATGAAGAGGAGGATGACGACAATGATGATGATGAGGATGATGATGATGATGATGACGACGACAACGACGATGATGATTGTTATCACTCAGAATTGTACCCAGGTTGTAGGGGGCACACTCCGAGGTAACAGCAAAACCACTTTAGGAAGATATTGATATTTCTCTCCCAGAGAGGG
>LPNX011200022.1:0-89512 GCA_001517045.1 Pseudotsuga menziesii
AGCATCTTTTATTTCACATATTATTGAACTGCTACTAAGGAATCCATTCTCCTTAGTAGGTGCTCATTCGCACAAGCTAGGGGTAAAACCCTAGCAACAATTTTGGCGACTCCGCTGGTTTTTATTTTATTTTATTTCCCGTTTTGTCCTTTCGGCTGTCATTTTCGGCCGCCGTAAACCGCAGTTTTTTCCTCCGTAGTCGCGTCCCGACCGCGTCTTTCAGGCCCTTTTCTGCGACCCGACCGCGGCTCTCAGACTTTTTTCAGTGCTCTGCCGACGGTTTCAAGTCTGATACCTGCGATCCGACCGCGGCTAAGCATCCTGTTTGCTACGATCCGAACGCGCCTGTTGGCCGTTTTACCCGCCTCCTGATCGCGCCTTTCCAGCTCTTTGCTGCGACCCGACCATGTCTGCCATCCAGAAACCCGCGACCTGTCCGCGCCTGTTTCCTTCAATCCCGTGGTCCACCCGCCTGTGTTCTCCAGAAACCCGCGACCTGTCCGCGCCTCTTTCCTTTAAACCCGCGGTTCGCCCGCTTGTGTTCTTCAGAAACCCACGACCTGTTCGCGCCTGTTTCCTTCAAACCCGCGGTCCGACCGTCGATCCGATCTGACTTTTGCACTTGTTCCTGCTTTTGAACCCAGCCCCTTTGCTGCCATATTTTCTGCACCTGCATAGCCATCTGTTCTACTTGTAGCCCTACAGCCTTTTCTGCAACAGCATTTTTGTCCCCCTTTACAGAATTTTTTAAAATTTCAGCATTGTTTATTCAGAAAATTTTGCATGGTAAAATTTTTTCATTCAGTATTATTGTTATTTAGGAAGTTTCCCCCGTGGTGTGTGGCACTTCTCTTCTGGGTTCATAACCTCATGAGCACACAATCTGTCACCTAATTCAAGTGAGACTTAAAAACTACTTAACTCAACCAACATTCTAACCCCACTTGGGGAACACAAAAGAATTTTTGTAGTTAGGTAGGATCGGGGGGATAGGCTTCCAAAAACACCCCTCGGTTACTTACACTTGAGACATAGTTGTTGTCCATTAGGGAACCAAAATCCCCTAGTATTTTTTGACACGGTCACAACCGGTTTATCAGAGGGCCTCTCCCTTAGGAGGGTTGAAGTCGTGAGATTGGTTCCGGAGGCCTGAGTGGAATACCAAACTCCATTCAGTAACTGAAGGGCTACCTTTCGTAGTTCTCGGGATATCCCTGTATAGGGGTATTGCGGTTAAAGGACCAAGCAACAGATTTACCTTTCTGGACGTGTCATGAACGGGGTATCTTAGTTGCCATTCTTATAGGATTTGACTACCCGGTGTCCCTCCCGGTAGGGGGATACCTTAGCCACTTGGCTTTCCTATTCATATTGTCTGACTTGGATTTCATCACCTTGCAGAGGATATGTCTAGTTGAGTCATAATACTTCTAGTCAGGCGTTTGCATGCTCCCTTACCTCCTTTTGGTCTAGTGAGTCCACCGTTTTTTATTTTTAGAAAACCTGCTGCTTGTTGGTATTCTGACCATTTCTGTTGACACTCCGCCTATTCTAACACCGCTGTTACAGTGGGTGTTTTGAGTTGATTGTTGGCCTAAGTGCCCTATTTTTTGAGCTCTCCTTCTGCACACGCGGTTGCATTAGGGTTTTTGAGCTATTTTGTAGTTACCTCAACCCACAGAGATTTGACTCCATTTGTCACCATTGAGTCCCCGAGACATTCTCGGCGCCTCAGAGGCGAGCCCCCACAACACGGTTCACTTGACACCACCCGTCATCGACACAGATCATCATCACTTGATACCACTTATCATAGATCTCGAGCCTTGTCACTTGACTCCACTCGTCAGCGGCATAGGACTCTGTCACCAGATACTGACGCCCCTTATTTTACCTCTGATTCTGAGCCAGAGTCTGAGAACCCCCTTTACACTGCCCCTACTAGCCCCATGGCTGGTATGACTCCCACTCCCATGTTGGTAGGGACCGTTGGTGACACATCCACCACTACACTAGTTACCACACTTGCTATGGGTATGCCCTCCACGGGGCCCCCATTTACCGTTCCCCTCACGACCCCTATTCCCGCAGCAGGAATACCTATTCCCACTCCATCAGTGACTCATACCACCCATGGTGGTGCAGGTCCGTCCTATACCACCTCAGTTCCCCCACTTGGGGGCCACCTCCCTAACATCACCCCTCCACTTGGGGGCATCTGCCCCAACTTAATCCAACCCACTACCGTGTCACATCCTTCGTCCAGTTTGCCATTCATGGCTAGCCTCAACCTGCCTGACCTAGCCAGATTAACGAACGACCCCATCTGACACGACCCTGCGTGGCCTCACATGCCCACCAAGCTCCCCTCTGACATCCCTAAGTTCGAGGGCAAGGCAGGTGAGGACCCACAAAACCATATCATGTCCTTCCATCTATGGTGTTCCTCCAACTCCATAGTAGACGACTCTATTCGCCTCCGTTTATTACAGCGCACTTTCACTGGCTCTGCTGCCAAGTGGTATATCGAACAACCCCATGGAACCCATGCCACCTTTTCTTCCCTTGCCTCGACCTTCCTGTAGTTCTTCCAGTTACCTGTCCGCTATGACGCAGGCGTTGAGATCCTACTATCATGCAGACAAAACACGGCTACCCACATCACGGACCACATTCATGAATGGCGTCGACGCCGTAGTTTATGCAAGATCAAGTTAGACGACCGGATCTTCCTAGATTGGTTCCTCAAATCCCTCCTTCCTATCATTGCTAAGGATGTGGCATCCGAAAGACCCCAGTCTAAAGAAGAGGCTATCCTTAAAGCCCAACAGTTCGATCTCATTTACGCCCAGTCAGGTTACCTTTATACCATCATACCTGACGCCCCTCGCGGTGATTCCTCCCAGCACGATGCGTCGGGGGCATCCCATGCTGCCGACGGCATCATTGGCCATGTCTCTTCGTAGCCTCAACCATTTTCCATAGCACGTCCTACCCCTGGGCCTGACTTTTCGCGGGTTACCTCGTAGTCTGGCGCACCCAACTCGTACGCCCCCATGACACATCACCACCATTCCCATGCACCCTCATGTCCACCTCAGTGTTTCGGTCATGCGACTACTGCCTACGCCCCCCCGGTCGCACCTCAGCCCTACTACCACCAGCAGGCTGCACCATCTCCCGCGCCTTCATAAGCTCAATTCGCTTATTACCCGCCACAGGCAGCCCATGCGGCAAACCCACCACCCACTCCACAACACTACCAGCAACCCCCTCAGGTTGCTGCACCTGCGTAGCCTCCACCTACATATCATCCACCGCAGCCTGCTCCAGCCCCTGCACAACCTCAGAATCCACCTGCTGTCCAAGGGCAAGTTTACGCTCAACAAAACCCGCAGCAAAACTAGAACAATCAACGCAACCAGGGCCAACAAAACCGAGGCAGAGGCCGAAATCATGGGAACAACCAACTGACCGAGCAAGCTGGTCAACACCCTAATCCCCCCGCTAGTAATAATGCGGCCCCTGCTAACCAAAACCCTGATCGCCCGCCCAAGCAGGCTAAAAACCCCAATTTGTGAACAAACTATCCTTGTTCTATTTGCGGGGTCTATGGCCACTACACGCATTTTTGCCCACATATGGAGCGAGTGCGGCAACTTTGGGATGCTGATGCACACCGCCAAGGGCAGGCGGCTCCTCAAGCACCACCCAACCCTCCACAACCTCAGCAGCCACCTTTGGTGTTGCAAAACCCCTTAACAACCCAAGGCGTAGTGAACACTGAACCGTTGGCTCCCCCTCAAGCTAACGCACCAACCCAAAAAATCACTTACGCTGCTCCTGATCAACCCATGTGTGACTCAGGGACCCACCACTTGTTGATGATGTCCTCCGATGAGGTCAACCTCCAGACTTTGCAGAACCAATATGGCTCCACCCCTGAAGCTCCTCTCGCCGATAAACCCACTAACATTCATCCCACTGATCAGGCATTACGTATACCTCCACCTCCACTAGATGGCACCCCCAAAGCACCTCGTTTCCCACTTCTCCGTATCAACAACAACCCCAATTCGCGGGCTGCGTCAAACTACAACATTGTCGATGACTTAGCCCAATCCCCCGCAGCCATGTCTGCATTAGAAGTCTTAAAAAACTGCCCTTCGTAGTGCAAGACTTTACTCTCAGCCATTGGGGTTATCGATCCAAATGATTTGCAGTTAATGGCATTTGATTTGGACCAATCCGAACTCCGCCTGCCTTCCACTTTGGCATTCCAAGTTTCTGTTTCCATTCGGAATTTTGTCATCCATCGATGCATTATTGATGAAGGTGCCTCTACATGTGTCATGGCCACCTCCATCTGGCAGAAAATGGGATCCCCCCCTCTCTAGCAGTCCTCTACTGCGTTGCAAGCCTACGACGACCGTTCAGCTCAACCACAAGGCCTATTAACTAACGTCCCTGTCCAGCTGGCTGGCAAAATTGTCCTCATAAACATCGAGGTTATCAATGCACAGCTTGATTACAACCTTTTACTTGGCCGCGGCTACATGTATGCCATGCGGGCAGTTGCTTCTACCATTTTTCATACCATGATGTGCCCCCATGAGGGACGCGTGGTCAAGGTTGACCAACTCACTTACCATGATCCCAATGCCCCCGCGGCACCCGAAAATGTTCTCCCCATGGTTGAACAACCTGTTTCGGGTGCCACCACCTCATTCGTTTCTTCTATGGGGCCCGGAGTTTACTCAGATGCACTAATGACCTCGACCTTCCCATCTATTCCACCCCCGTCACCTGCCACTGAAGTGTCCGACCTATGTACCCTGTCCCATAACACGTGAACTCCTACTAATCAACCGCCCTTGTTGCCTCAACCCCCTTTGGTACCTAGTCACATTGGTGCTACACCCATCCATACCATTCCTTTCCTCTTCCCTCCCTCATGAGTAGTTAGCGCCCCGGTCATGGCCACCCTCAGCCTTCCTGGGTTAACCTTAGGATTACCCGTTTGGTATCTTTCGCCTCCCGGTCGTCCGCCGACACCTAATGTCGTCCTGCAACCAGTGCAACCCATTGTCACTACTAGTCAACCACCTCCCGGTGTCATTACCCCGTCATCCTCCGTGAAACCCCCCCCTCCTCTTACCAAACCCAATGGGGGCAGAGGCCCCCAACCTTACACTGCTGTCCCACCTCCTAAGACAGTCAAAAATCCCCCTGTGTTTCGTGCTCCTCCCAAAGGCACGCTGTGCGATGAGTTGGGCCATGCGACTCACCTATGTCCTCAGTTACCGGTGTTACATGAATACATGCAACTGCTTGACGACGACCCCACTATCCCGGTTGTCCATCTAGATTCAACCCCTAAGCCTCAAGACAAATCCCTGCGCACTAACCACTCCTGTGCCCTATGCGATGTTTACAGGCATTACTCCCATCACTGTCTCGATCTCCCCAAGTACAGAGCAGCTCTCTTTGAAATGAACAATATGGATCTTGAGACGGCACCACCCACCATTGTCGAGATCCACCCCCCGGACTCTTCCTCTTCTGAAGAGGTTAATACCATTTATATGATCTCTTCCACCACTACCCCTTCGTCAACCGATTTGACGACACAAACATTCCGTACGGATGAGGAGATTCTCGAGGCTCTCACTACCCCGGATTATCCTTGGGATGACATGCACCATCGTTCCTACTTCCTCCCAGATGAATCTTCCTCTAACACTGCTACCCAATTTGCAGTTGAATCCAAAGACTTCCTTCCCCCCAAGGTCGACTGGTTCAAGGACCCTATTCCTGCTCCTGACGCCTTCAAAGAGGGTAACATGGCCAACATCTCACCTGTCATCCAAATTGATATCGCTGCCCCCGGAGGCACCCCCGAACTCATCACTTTAGGAGCATCTTGCACTGAGCAGGATATTGAGGAATACAAAACACTCTTCAATGAATTCCGTGATGTCTTTGCCTGGTCCTATACCGAAATGCTTGGTCTTGACCCTACCATTATAGAGCACCACATTGACACATGGCCTGATGTACCCCCCGTTCGTCAGAAACAGGGTCCCATTCATCCCTCAAAACTCCCAGCTGTCAAAACAGAGATTGAGAAACTTCGCACGGCAGGATTCATTTATCCTATTGCCTATACCACCTGGGTTTCAAACCCTGTTCCTGTCAACAAGAAACAAGGCACCCTTAGAGTATGCACTGACTTCCGAGACTTAAACTGCGCCTGTCCCAAATACAATTTCCCTACGCCATTTATTGACCAGCTCATTGATGTGTGTGCGGGGCAGGAAGTCCTCTCGTTCATGGACGGTTTTTCCGGATACAATTAGATCCAAATCCGAAAGGAAGACCAATACAAAACTGCTTTTACTACCCCATGGGGCACCTTTGCCTATCGCGTCATGCCTTTTGGCCTAAAAAATGCTGGTGCCACATTCCAGCGGGCCATGACCTATTGCTTTCATGATTTGGTCCATATCCTGCTCGTCTACCTTGATGACCTTACAGCTCGTTCCTGAAAATGATCAGACCACTTTAATGACCTTCGGCAAGTTTTTCTGCGTTGTCGCAAATATCAGATCTGCTTGAACCCACACAAGTGCATCTTTTGCGTTCCGACAGGCCGATTGTTAGGTTTCATTATTTCCCAGAAAGGAATTACTGTTGATCCCCTGAAATTCCAAGCCATCTTAGACCTTCCCTCTCCTCGAACGCTTCGGCAACTCCAAATTCTGCAAGGGTGATCCAATTTTCTTCGACGCTTCGTTCCTGTTTACGCCACAACCGTTCACGGTTTCTTGCACCTGCTTCGTACCCACATACCCTTTGTCTGGGACGAGCAAGCAGAAGCTGCGTTCGAAGCCCTCAAGAAAGCTCTCACACAAGACCCCTTGATCTCCCCTCCGGATTTCTCTCAGGACTTCATCCTCTATGTCTCGGCATCTGAGCATGCTGTGTCCAGAGTCTTGGTTCAAGAAGACACCTCACGCCAAGAGCATGTCATTTACTACATCAGCCAGACCTTGTCCGACCCACCCCTACGTTACCCATATGAGGAGAGACTAGCCCTAGCAGTGGTATTTTCCGCCCAAAAATTGCGACACTACATTTTACTTAGTCATACCACAGTCGTCATCGACTCTAACCCCATGGTATATCTCTTAACCCGGCGTCTCTTGCAAGGTCGTGTGGATAAATGGGTCATTATCCTCTAGGAATATGACCTCACGTTCCGAACACCTAAGAGCACTAAAGCCCTCGCACTTGCCCAGCTCATCACCGATCTCCCTTCCTTCATCCCGGCCCCACCTATCTCCGAGGAGTTACCCGATAATCACTTGTTCACTATCTCGTCTGATGACCCGTGGTATGGTGATATCTTGTTATACCTGCGCACGCAGAAGTTTTGACCTACCGTCACTCATAATGGACATCGTCGTATCCGTCACCAGGCCTCTCGCTACCTCCTCCTATGGGATGTCCTTTACCGGCGAGGAGTCGACACAATTCTTCGTCGTTGCCATACACACGAGGAAGCTGAACAGGTCCTTAATGATTGTCATAGCGGTGCCTGCGGCGGCCATTTCTCAGGGATGGCTGTCATCAGATTATTTCACACTTTTTACATGAGCCATCCACTCCTGTCATACTGCAAATGTTTCGTTATTTTTCCACCATTCATTCACCCCGCAAGGAGGCCCACCAGTGTTCCCCCCCACCCTCAGTCCTGGTCATCATAAATGTTCCTTGATTGAACACTTCCTCCTTGCCTGGCCATTAATTCAGAGTCTTCTTATTTGCTTTCAGACTCCTTAAAATTGAAAGCAACCACGAGCATGTACTGTCCTGGGCTCGTAAAATCCACATGACAGTACCATTCTATTACTTCAGAGTCTTCTTATTTGCTTTCAGAATCCTTAAAATTGAAAGCAACCACGAGCATGAACTGTCCTGGTCTCGTAAAATCCACATGACAGTACCATTTTATATCCACACTTCTTCTAGTTCCCTAACCCATGAAGAAGTCCCCCCGCGCTTCTTGGCGCTATGATCGATCCTCTCGGCAGCACCCCCAATCAGGTCGCCTTTGTTCAGAGCATTCTGCCGTCTCCTACCATTTTACCATAGCTTGAGTCTCCCTCAGCCCATTCACCCTCAGATCCTATACCGCTATGATCCCTTTACCACCAGTCAGTCTCATATGCTGCCCGATCATCCCTGCCATCATACTCTGAACAAAGGAAGTTTGAGTCCACCCGCTCTACTTGCCCAGTTATCCCCCCCAGTTTATCACTCCTGCCATCAGTACTATCACAGTTCGGTTTTTCGCCTCGCGCTCCTGTCAAGGAAACATCATTGCCTTGATAGTTGCAGGTCTCCCTCTGTCGACGACAGCCCCTCTATTCCAAAGGATAGACCTAGAGGCCCCTGCGCCTTGGACCCATCACCATCTGTGGTGAGTGCCTACGGACCATTTTAGGAGGAGTCATCATTGCCTCTCCGAATAGTTGTTTCTCACATGTTCGACTTCAACACCTTAATCGCATCGTTGAGAATCGCGCAGGATGTATATCCTTTCCATTATGTGTCGAAGACCCCGGATTTCCCCCGACTCTAGCACATTGGTGAGTCACTTTGGAACGACCAGTTATATATTGCCGTGGATGTCTAGGCTGCGTTGGAGATTGTATTCAGAAGCCATCCAGTTCCATGCTTCCTTGAGTACCCAGTTCAGTTCCAGATCAGTGTACCATTGCAAGTATGACCGCTGTCAGTTTGATCCAGCAGCTCATTAATTCCTTTGGAACCACATTCAGTAGCACTGCTGTCATTCCAGTGCATTAGTTGTTCAGCTCAGACATGGTCATCCCAGCAGTATGTTCCAGATTTGTGTCCCTTCTGGACCCTTATGATATACACAGTGGNGACCCTTATGATATGCACAGTGATTATCTACTACAGGTCCTTCATTTTGGGACTCCCCAGTGATTTTTATGTATCTTGATACGAGCATGGGAATGCCCGCCTCGTCCATATATTGATATTTTTTTTTTTCCTCAGCCAGTATTTGAGGACCATTTATATTGCTATGTTATATTCTGATACGAGCATGGGAATGCCCGCCTCGTCCATATTATCAGATGATCCNACTCTTTTCGGGCCTCCTAGTTATTTTTATGTATCTTGATACAAGCATGGGTATGCCCGCCTCGTCCAGATGATCAAATGATTCCTCATCCATTATTGAGGTTATGTACTTTTCAGTCCTTGCACTTCGTTCGAGATCGTCGTTCCGGGCTTCAGTTGGTTCCTTCTCTTCTCCACACCCCAGGAAAAACGAATATGACTTATGATGTCCATCGGCCATACGATGAGCTCNCACTTCAGGGGGCAATCTATCAACACCCAAAAAATGGTTAACTACCTCATCTACCCGACTACATGGCTCATTTGTCCATTTGCCTACCATATTTCCCTGAAAATCCCACTAAAAAGCCTCCAAAAGGCNTTTACATGGCTCATTTGTCCATTTTCCTACCATATTTCCATCAAAAACCCATAAAACCATCTAAAAAGCCTCCAAAAGGCTTTAAAGGCCTCCAAAAGGCCATAAAACCCTCTTTTTCTCCAAAAAATATCCAAAATTCCTCCAAAAAAGCAAAAATCTCCAAAAAGGAAGAAAAAATATAAAATAATGAGGAAAAGGAGGAAAAAACCCTAAACAGCTGAAACCCTAACCCTAAACCGGCACTCCACCACTATAAATAAGTGATGGAGACCCCTTATTTCAAGATCCACAATCACAAGTATCCTGCCTCTGCCAAAATTGCTCTTGAAACCCTAGCTCACCCTTGAGCTACTTTCACCGTGAGAGCCCCTTTTGGCCCATTTCCACCATTGGAGAAAGAGAAGGAGCAGCTGGAGCTCGGAGCAACCTCTCGGATCAGCGCAACGGGCTTCACCAACCTCCACATTGGAGGTCAGATCAATAAAAAATCATTCTTTACTTTTTGCTGTTTTGCTTCATGAACATGTTTAGATTAATTTTTATTACTGTTTAGCATCTTTTATTTCACATATTATTGAACTACTACTAAGGAATCCATTCTCCTTAGTAGGTGCTCATTCGCACAAGCTAGGGGTAAAACCCTAGCAACAGTTCATGATGGGGGCACCCATCCAACCTATGCAAGCCATGTTGGATCTAAGCACTGAACCTCTGCAAATCAAGTTGATCTTCACCATCTAGCCTCTGTTGATCATGCTGGTGGGATCCTTCCAACCTTTCCAAGTCATGTCGGATCCAGTCACTCAACCTCTGTTGTTCATGCTGGGGGCACACACTCAACTACTGCAAAGCAGATTGATCTTAACCATTCAACCTCTGTTGTTCATGTTGGTGGTGCCCATCCAAACTCTGCAGGCCATGTTGGACCCAGTCTCTCAGCCTCTACAAGTCATGTTGGGGGCAGTCTCTCATCCTCTGTGGTTCATGTTGAAGACAATTCGTCAGCCGCTACGAGTCATGTTGACACTGTTGAAAAGACTACCCATTCAAAACACAAGCCCAAGTTTCCTTGTAAGCTTTGTGAGGGAGACCACCTTACTTATAAATGCCCTTCTATCGCGGAGGTGCGAAGAGTTTGGATTCATGGTCATCCTATTTTTGAACATCCTGAATCTTTTCAACAACCAGCCTCTCTTAGTCAGGTTAGACCCAGTCACCCAGCCTCTGTAGTTCATGCTGGGGGCAAACTCTCATCCTCTGCAGGTCATGTTGAGAGGAAACAGTCAGCCACTGCTAGTCATGTTGACACCGTTGAGAAAACTGGTCATTCGAAGTGCAAGCTTAAGTTCCCTTGTATGCTATGCGAGGGAGATCATCTTACTCACAAGTTCCCTGCTATCGCAGAGGTGCGAAGAGTGTGGTCCAAGACTCAAGGATTTCCTTCTCAAGAACAACCTATAGTTTCTCAACAACCTATTCAACCTTTGGTTGATCAAGTGGTCGAACCAATCTCAGATTTGGTCAATCCCACTCTTCTTTCGAAGAGTGATCCTGATGTGCTTGAACCAATGTCATCTTTGGTCAAACCCACTCTCCCTTCGGAGAGTGACTTTCATGAAGCGGTTGAATCGATTCCATTGTCGATCAATCCCACTATTCCTTTGGAGAGTGAAGTGTCTACTAGTCACATTTTCTTCACTGCCAGTTCAGAACTTACTGAACAAGGGGGAACTGAACTTGTTTCGGATCAACCCCCACCAAGCTCTCGGATTTCTTCCTTTGATTGGGATAGCCTAGTTGAGCCGCACCTTCCTTCTAATGCACCTTTCCAGATAAAGGTCAAAGTTGAACCATATACGATTGCTCGTTGTATTGTTGATGAAGGAGCCTCAGTTAGTATTTTGTCTGCTTGTGCTTGGCAAGGCATGGGATCTCCCAGCCTTGTGTCGACTGCTAGTCAGTTACTGGCGTTTGATAGAAGAACTTGTATAGCCTTGGGAATTCTTGCTCAAACACCTGTTACTTTGGGTGGGAAGACCGTCTTAGTTGACTTCATGGTGATAGAAGACCCCTTGGACTTCAATACGCTCCTTGGACGTGATTATGTCTATGCCATGCAAGCTGTGGTGTCAACATTATTTCGTGTGATGTACTTTAATCATGGCGAAGAAATTGTCACTATTGATCAGTTGGATTTTCTTGATCCGTCTCCTGACCCTACTAGAGACCAGGTCTTTCCTTTATTGATTCCCAGTGTTTTTATAGACACTACCCCGCCACAGGTGAATTATGTGGCCTCTTGTCCTTTGTGTTCAATTGCTATTGAGAAGCAGCCTCTGTTTTCATGCTTACCTTCTCAGGACTTGGTTCCAGCAGTTGTCCGGGTGAGTAATCCTATACAGACTGTGGGGCCTAATATCCACTCTGTCAATCCATTTGAAAGTTTAGACATGTGTCCTATCTCGGATGATCTCCTTCCTTTGGATGAAGTCTTCCTAGAGTCTTTGATACAGTCTAATCTTCTTTTGGATGTTGGTTCAGTTGTGACTAAGTCTAACCCTGATTTGCCTAGTAAGCCTGACCTTTCTTCTTATGTTGGTCTTGTTGAGTCTTTGGACTCTTCCTTTGAACAGCAAGTTAGTGATCCTGATGAGTTTGATTTTTCTTATGAATTTTTCAACTCCTGTGATATTGAGTTTGTTCTTGCGAACTCTATCTCCCTTGTTGATTTTTGCTCTCCTTCTGAGGTTGATATTACTGATTATAAACCCTTGAGCCTTGGTTCTATAGAATCTTCTTCGGTTGATTCTGCCTTGAATTTACCTTTTATAGAAGATAGCAAAGTCACATGTGTTTCTGCTAAAGTGACCCGCATCAGATCGTTTCTTCTGAATATGATTCTGATGTTGTTGTTTCTTGGAGACAGGATTTTTAGTTGGATTCACAACTGTTTAATGGCCTTGCCTTGTTTTTCAAGTCGTAATTGCATTTGCATGTGCCCTGCTCGCGCTTATGAGCCTGATGCCAGCTTCCACGCTTTTATCTTGTTGTATAAGCCCTCATCTTTGTTCTCATTGTCGCTAAGCCTTGTATCATTTTGCCTTTACAACTTGACACCTTTTACCTTGAGGAGACTTTCCCTGAGTGTCCTTATCTTGCTCACTTTCCTTGTATTATGCATAGGTTTGTTCCTTGCGCTTGGAACTAGTTTTGCCTGTCTATGACACTCGTCTCCTCGCATTTAGAGCATTCTCTCTGCTCTCCTTCGAGCTCGTTAAAAACAGTAAGGAGGCCGTGAGTTGACTTTTCCGGACTTGTTAAAACTTCATGGGAAAGATTTTGAGTTTCTTTAAGCCCAAGTCTGAATCCTCAAAATAGACTTGACTGCCGAGTAAACTTGTCCGTTCAGGCTCGTTAAGAATATGTGAATGGGCATCCACATTGGTGGTAGGTTATCTCTTTCTCGGACCATGTGGAATAATACGAGAAAGGATCCCTCTCTTTTCTTTTGAATTGAGAATCGTATTCTCAGGCATAGGTTTATCTCTTTTCCGGACCTGAGGGACTAAACTTACGGAAAAGGAACCCTCGGCATGAGCTTAGTTTTCTCTTTTTCGTGCTCTGGACCAAAACACGAAAAAGATTCTGAGTGTACTTTATGTCTTTGTCATGCTCGTTAAACCCTAAAGAACAAAGCATTGAGTTTATTGTTGTAAGCCCCATTTCTCGTAATCAAATGGATCTTTCCGAGTGATCTTGCCTTCCTTCACACTCGTAAAACTCAGGCTATATGTTGCTTTTGAAGGAGCGTTGGGTAGATGGTAATTTAACCATTTTCGGCCCTTCTTGACTAAGTACAAAAAAGGTGCGCCTTTTCTTCTTCGGAAGTTAAGAGAGTTCTTCTTTGGTATGTTTTATACTTTTTCGGCCTCAGGAGACTAAATTGTACGAAAAAGGACCCCCCTGGAGTCTTCTTTGGAGTTTTCAGACTCTCTAAACTATGAAAACATCGTCGAGAATGTACTAGTTCGGGCTCGTAAAATCTATGAATCAGTGCTTTATCAAGCATTCTTCTTTCTTTTCTTCGAGCTTGCCAAAAATGAAGATGGTCCCGAGTTTGCTTTCCTGGACTCGTTAAAATTTAACAGGGAAGGTAAGGAAGAAGTTTTCTCTTGTTTTCAGTAATGGCAGCATGTCATCCTTGAACATAGCACTCTTTGTTTTTCGATATCCATGTTTCAGTGTTTTCCTTGTGTTCAGCTATCACTTTGAGTTTCTTACTCCTCCTCTTGTCCGTTATACCTGGGGAATCTGATCATGTCTCCTACATGACAGCTAAGTCTAGTTGTTCTCTTTATAAGTTATACGCTTCCTTGGGTCATCTCTGTGGTTTGCTCACTGTTCAAGGACTCTTCCCAATGTCTGTTTTATAGCCTGATCCCATCATTGTTATATCTGTTATCTATTTGTGTCTCCCTTCTTTTGCCCAATTCCTAGTCACTCTTGTGATCTGTTGGAGGATCTCTTGCCTTCCTTATCACAACATGGTTCCATTTCAGCACTTCCTGATGATGGAGACCTAGAGTTTTGACGATGGTATCTCAGGATTCACTTTCATCATTGGTGATTTCCTTTGCTTCAGTTGTTGATTATCATCTATTGATTGAAAAACTGTTGAATCCTTTCCATGTTCGACTTCAGCTTCCCTTATTCACATGGCTTGGATTGTACTGGTTCTTTGGGATCCTTTATGAAGACCTTAGTTCCTCACCTATGGACTAAGTTGCGTAATATTATGTTCTCTTCCTATACACAGCTTCCAGATCTTTGAAGACTCATTATTGTATATTGTGGCTTCGATCCACTTTTGTAATATACGTGGTTTTATCCCCGTATTATATGATGTACTCAAATTTTGTAAAGGAGCTCGTGTTCCCGTAAATTGAACATAGCATCCTCAGATGTAACTTTGTATATGACATTACTATGTATTTGTTTCAGGTACTCTCTCTACTCCATTGGATTTATGAGTTCTCCAAAGATGATGATTATAATGTATTTCGGCCATCGTTTCCCTCTGACCTCACACATTAGGGGGCATCTGTTATACACCTGAATGGCACCTCTCCGTCTGAGTGCCGACATCCCTCATGTTGGCACACAAAAGGACATCTATGGATAGAGGTTTTCCCAAAACACTATAGGTTGGCTTAGTATAAAATACATTTCTCCTCCATCCAGCTGGTTACTTTGCCATTTTGCTATGTTAAGTTGTATTCGCAACTCTCTACATGTACAACTCGCGGATCATTCGTGAGTGTCGGTTGTTGCAAGTCACGAATGGATGTATTCACGGGTTTCTCTTATAGAAACTCGCAGATAATTCGCGGGTTGTCCTTCTCCATACCCGCGAATATGTCCCTTGACATTTAAAAATGAAAACACGCGATGATTTGAGATTAGTTAAGCATTGTTACCTTAATTACCTTAACTGTCTCAACCTACTCAACCTTCGAAACTACCTTATTTCCTCCATATAAATACAGGCCTTGGGGAGGGTGTTATATATAGACTTGGAGAGCAAAGTCATGCTAGTGGATTTTATACAGAAGTCTTTGGAGCAGTGGAACTCGGAATCCTTTGGTTGCAGAGGAGTCCTTGTCTCAGGCGTTGGGTTGTAATCTGAACTCTTTCCATTATTGATAATTAAGAGAATCCTTCTTCCATATGTATTTCATGTATCTTGGTTTGATAAATGTTTATGTTTCTGCATTTTATATATGATTTATCTAACCTGCTTATATATATATGAATCATCTTGTATCTGAAAGATTGACTCTTGACAGGTGAAAGAGGAGCAACTTTGAATACTTTGGAGATGAAGTAGAACGGAAGAGGACAAGCAAGGATCGACCTTCGTTAATTGAGTAAGTCTTTCTCATCCTCCTATTTCCTTTACTGCACTCTTAAATTCAATTGTCTGCAAGTTGATTGAGTATGTTGGTAACCCCAGACCTATGGTTATTAGGTGTATAATCCTGTACAACACTCTAGAAAGACACTCCATGAGGAAATGTGAAAATGTTGGAGTGGGGTTGTACCCTATATTGATGGTCACTTTCAATATTCCCCCACCCAACTTGAGTGATAAAATTTCACCCATCCATGTGATCTCTTTGGTCGCCACTAATTTTGTGGTAAGAGTATCTTATTTTGAAAATCCATAGGTAGTGCAAGAATCCACTCATGGAACCAAATATGGAATGCCAACACCATTGTATTTTTCTAAAGTGGAAATGTCATACCAAGATGTCTTATCAAAACTTTCAGACCATGATCACAACTCTACTTAGGTGGAAGAAGGTGATCACTATTCTATGCCAATTTGGGTCATTAATTCCTTATCATGTCAAGATCCTTTCCTTATCATGTCAAAATCCTTTAGATATGGATATTCCTTATAATGAAAAAATATTAGAAGCCATGCATTTAGAGGAAATATTGTGGAAATACATGCACCACGGTGTGACATTTTTACCTACCATGAATGGAACAAGAATTGATGAGAATGGTATCATCAGACTGGGAACCATGGATTGGCATGGGATTCCTCTTTCTATATTTGAAGTTTACATAGAGAGAAATATGGCTAATATCTCTAAAACCATTCCCAATAATATATTCAGAACTCCTAGAGTGATTGAAAATGTTTTTATCGGTGTGGATTGCTCTCTCGAAGAGATTGAAATTTACACTGCACTATTCAAATAATATATAGACTTTTTCGACTGGTGTTATGAAGATATTATAGGAATCGATACGACTATTGTTAAACATGAGATAAAAATATATCCAAATGCTAAACCAACTCGAAAAAGTCTATGACCTGTGAACCCTTGGAAGGCTATTGTCGCCAAGGTATAAGTGGAGAAACTTATTAATGGTAGAATTACGTATCCAATCCATTTAATTTAATGGGTGTCCAATTTGGTACCCATGGTTAAGAAGTAGGGAAATACTAGAGTATGCATAGATTTTTGGGACATGGACTTGGATTGTCCTAAGGATACCTATCCTAAGCCATTCATCAACTAGATTATTTATGAGTGTGCTAGGAATGAAATATTTTCATTATGGATGGATTCTCAGTGTATAATCAAATTCGAAGCCTGGACGATAAACACAATACTACATTTATATGTCCCTATGGGACCTTTGCATACAAGAAGATGCCGTTGGCCTAAAAAATTTCGAGGCTACATTCCAAATATCCATTCCATACACTTTTCACGACATAAAAGAGATTGTAGAAGCCTATTTAGAAGACCTGACAATTGAATCCACAAGGAGAGTCGTGCTAAATGTACAACATTAGGAGTCATTTTCCAAGCCAATACTTGTGCAACCAAAATTGGGCCTCATGTATTGAGGTAGAGAGACTGAGTTGTACTCGGTAACTTGGAGTAGATACATTAGGGTGAACCTAAGGATGACTGAAGTCTTGTGTGTAATATCAAGGTTGGATACTTGTGAGTAATATCAAGTCCTGTATGCTCATATGATTGAGGTGGTGATGTTGTAAGGTATTGTGAGTAATATCAAGACTATCGAATTGTGGGTAATATCCAGTTAGACTTGTGGGTAATATCAATTTAGACTTGTGGGTAATATAAAGTTAATGTTTCTCATAAAATCTACCCTATTAGGTGGACCTCCAATTATAGAGGTAAACTTGTGAGTATATCAAGTTGAACTTGTGAGTAATATCAAGTTATTATTCTCACGTGGACACCCAGTGATAGTGGGTACTCATGGGGTGGAATTTAGTCATAGAGGTAAATGCCTTGCATAGTGAAGCATAATGTTATGTGATATATTACTAACCATAGTCATTCAAGATGGATAAAGCTATTAAGTCTTCTCTAAAGACTGATCACCTCTAGAGTGAATTACTTTAGCATACGACTATATGGTCAGAGAGTAATATGATATGATCATAGCATGTGACAATTATTCTGAGTATAATATGATATGATAGATGATTAATGTTAACACATATACCCTGAGGTAAACTTAAAGAGATAATCAATAAAGAGTTAATTAGAAGGAGAATTCAAATTTCCTAAGGAAGTCTAAGTGAACTCAAGTTATAAGCTGCAATTGTAAAGCTTTCATTAAATATGTATGCCTCAATCAATGCTTCAGTTAAAGCATCGATTGAAATATTAATGTATGCAATCAGTTAAGTAAATAAGAGCTCATTGTTCATCAATTAACATGATTTAGTTACTAATAGTTAACTAAGTGTTAAGGAAATATGGATTAGTTAACTAAAGTGTTTACACTTTAGTTAAACTAAAAGATGACACTTTGGCTATAAAAGTGTTTGCATGTCGACACTTGAGTTAAAGCAACATGACACTTATGTTATCCTGTTAACTAAGTGATCAACATTCAGTTAGAAGTTGAGTTCACTTCGATGTGAGTTAACTATCAGCTAATATCCATGATTGAAGGTATGGTGCATTAGTTGTGCATGATGAAGATTTCAATGTAAGGATTTATTATTCCAAGAAGGAAATTCACAATTGAGGTGCATGTGTGCATTATTGGCATGCAACCATTTGCCCTAATTTGCATAGTTGTGTAGTTGGATTGTTATTAATGTGATAAGCACATGGAATTTCATTACAATTGATACAATGGATCTCTATTCTATATTGCTCCATGTTCTATCTTATTGGGAAATATGCTATTTTGTAAAATCCATTCTCTACAAGTCTATCTATTATACTCTAAATAATTCCTAGGTTTTTAAACCTCATAATTATGACGGTTTTCACAAGGTATATCTTGTCTTGTGTTGATGAATGATTTGTGTGATTGATTTGATTCAGTGATTCATGTGTTCAATAATCTATTGATAAATTTTTTAAAGTTTGAATATCTCCATATTTTCTCAAACATCAACATGGTATCAGAGCTTAGGACATGAAGGAGATGCGTTTATGTAAGAAACTAGAAGCCTACGTGATCTTGAGGAGTTGAGAAAAGTTTAAGAGACATCGACATCGATCTTTGTCCGACCAAAAGACCGTCTTGAAGGAACTTCCAACTTCAACACTTGTAAGGTGAGGGTATTGAACATTCTTAAAGAACATGATTTGGATACCTACATATCCAATGTGGTATAGGATCCTACCACTAATGTAGGGCGATTAAAATTTAAGAAGAATCAAGAAAAGTCCAAATGGATAATCTATGATTAGGTTAAGGACAATATCATGTCCATGATCATTTTGATAAAGATAGCAAAAGAATATTTTGATACATTGACAGACTGTTGATGTATATGTAACTTCAGAATGTATTTCACTTGTATTTCTTATATATTGCAACCCGATGTTTATTCTGGGATGTACTTGAGTCATGTCATGCCTTGATGTTCCTATCGGGAATTTCTATAATGTAAACAATTCATGTCAAGTCATTTTGGGTAACCCTCCTATTGGTTAAGGGTTAAAGTCCCCACAGTTTCGAGGCACTAGGGTTATTAGACTCTCCTAGAGAGGTCAGACCTAGTAGGGTTTAGTCAAGTTGGGAATTAGTATAAATAGAGATCTGGCCTCTCTATTTATCACACATCTCATACACACTCAAGTATAGCGCATAGTCGAGGAAGGAGAAGACACTGGGGCTAGACAGAAAGAGGTTATTGCTGTCGGGAGATCACCTTATTGTTTTGGGTTTTACTTTTGGTGTTGATTCTATCTCCGAGGAATTTGCGGGGTTTTCACCATTTATGGTTTCCCCGAGGATAAACACTATGTTCATTGTCTCTTGTGTTTGATTGCTGTGCTTGTTATTCTCTCAGTTAAAGATCCTAATGTATTGCTAGCTTAATGATAAAAATCTAACATGGTATCAAAGCTAACCAGAGAAGAAGACACTGTGCAACTGCGGGAACTAGGGATTCCTACTTTGTGGATCTTCCTCCATATATTTTCAGCAAAATAAGGTTGGATTAACTCTCCTCCTTAGGGCGCATCTTTCTGTCGAAGCAGAATCCAATTCTGAGGTTTTTTAGTTTTGGACCCAATACTACTGCCGAAAATTAGGGATTTTCACAAAAGAGGAATTTTTCAGTGAGCCTAGGCTTGGATTGATCTCCTCCCCAAAATCAAAGTTAGGGATCAAATTCAAAGCATTTGGTCGGACAGAACTCTGGAAAAGCAAAGCCCTAATTTGCTACTGAACCAACACTGCAGGATTTCAGCTCCAAATCCAGATCCAACATCTTGACCTGGTAAGATATAAATATTTTGTATTTCCATTTGAGGTTCTCAGTTAAGATGTCTCATCATACCAAGCTTGATGAAAAGCTTGAGGGAGCTGATAACTTCCGAGCCTGGAAGTATAGGATCTCCCTGGTCCTGGAAGAAAATGAGTTGACTCCTATATCAATGAGGAGGTTCCAGTTCCAGAGGGAGATGAGGATAAGGCCTTACATAAGAAGAATTTGGTTATGGAAAAGAGGATTATTGATGATTTAATCAAGGATCACCTCATACCACAGGTGTCCTCCCTCAGGACACCTAAAGCTATGTTTGATGCCCTAACCAAATTGTTTCAAGGGAAGAACATAAACCGGAAGATGGCTCTGAGAAACCAATTGAAGAATGTAAAGATCCAAAATGCTGAGACCATCCAGTATTACTTTACAAGGGTATCTCAGATCAAGGAACAACTGGAAGCAGTAGATGAAGAAGTGGAAAATGCAGAGATTGTGATGACCACCTTGAATGGTCTCCCTAGATCATGGGACTCTTTCATTCAAGGGATCTGTGCTAGAAAGAAGTTAGTAAAGTTCAACAAACTATGGGAAGAATGCTCTCAAGAAGAATATCGGATAACAGCTTGAGAAGAAAAGATGGGAAGTGAAGATCAAGCTCTCACAACCCACACCAAGAAAATCAGAAGGAACCGTCATCACTCCAAAGGTAAGATCTCACACCCTAGAAGAGATCTGTCTACCATTAGATGTTACACATGTGATGAGAAAGGTCACATATCCATATTCTGCCCTAATAAAGGGAACTTAAAGAAGAAGAAGGAAAATAAGAGAAGACATCATGCTCATGCTGCAGAGGATGATGAACCTTCCACAAAGAGAGTCAGACAAGAAAGTGATTCTTCAGGTGATGAAGAATATGTGCTGATCTCCATTCTTACGGGAACTGTTTCACATGGAATCAATGATTGGCTCATAGACAGTGGTGCTTCCAAGCACATGACAAGATTCAAAGAATCATTTGTGAAGCTATCTGAACATGAGTCACCTCACAAGGTGAAACTTGGGGATGACTAACAGTATCCAATAAAAGGTAGTGGCGAATCCTCCTATAAACTAGACTCTGGAAAGTCTATGAAGATGAAGAATGTATTATTCGTTCCAGGACTAAAGAAGAGCCTCCTCTCCATATTTGCATTGGATGCAAAAGGAATGAGGGTTGCTTTCGTAGATGGCCAAGTTCTTATGTGGCCAAGGGGAAAGACTTTTGACGATGCAATAGTGATTGGGAAATAGGAAGGAGGTCTATACAAGTTGAAGGGTCAACCAGAACAAGCTTTGGTTCATGAATCAGTAGAACCAAATGAACTTTGGCATAGAAAGCTTGCACATGTGCATTATAGGGCACTACCACTTGCAAGAAAAGCTGTTGAAGGTCTTCTAGAAATTCAATCAAAACATGATGGAGTCTGCAAAGGATGTGCTAAAGGAAAGAATATAAAGAATACATTTCCAAGTAGCGAGAGCAAGGCAAAAGGAATCTTGGAAATCATCCACTCTGATGTATGCGGATGAATGTCATCAAGTTCTCTAAGCAGGTATGCATACTATGTTTCTTTTATTGTTGACTTTTCTAGGAAGACATGGATTTACTTCATGAAGAACAAAGATGAAGTATTCAACAAGTTCAAGGAATTCAAAGCCTTGATCGAGAACCACACTGAAAAGAAGATCAAGACTTTTCGATCAGATAATGGCAGAGAATTCACTTTGAATGAGTTCAAAGAACTATGTAAAGACTCAGGGATTAAGAGGGAGTTGTACACTCCTTATAATCCACAACAAAATGGGATTGCAGAAAGGAAGAATAGAACTATCATGGAAGCTGCAAGAGATATGCTTCATGATCAAGATCTTCCTATGCATATTTGGGCAGAAGCAGCTAGAACAACGGTGTATGTACATAATCGTACTCCACACAGAGTACTCGAGAATAAGACTCCTGAAGAAGTCTTCTCCAGCAAGAAACCAGAAGTCAGCCATCTCAGAATATTCGGCTGTCCATTGTACATACACATTCCAAAAGAGAAGAGGACAGAATTAGATCCTTCAGGAAAGAAGGGTATATTTGTGGGATACTCTGAAAGCTCGAAGGCTTACAGAATATACTTCCCAAGGTTCAAGAAGATTGACATCAGTAGGGATGTAACAATTGATGAAGATTCATCCTACATCAAATCCAGAAAGAAACCTACTGAAGAACCTGAAGAAGCAGAAGCTCCCAGAATTCATCATACAGTCATGAATGAAGAAACTCAAGAAGAAGATCGAGAATTTGAAGAACCACAAAGACCTGTAGATCCACCTCAGGAGAAGAATCCTCACAAGAGGAAACCTGCTTGGGTATGAAAAATTATCTAAGGTATAGAAAGATATGGGGCTCTAGAAGAGAATCACAGAGAAAGAAAGAGGACTAGATCCTGTTCCAGTTATGTAGCATTACTATGTGATTTCATTGATAAAGAACCTTCCAATTATGAAGAAGCGGCAGAATGGAAAGAATGGAAGGATGCTATGATTGAAGAGTATCAATCAATCATGAAGAATGATGTTTGGGATGTTGTCCCAATACCAGAAGGGAAGTCACTTGTAACTTCCAAATGGATCTACAAGATTAAGCATGCTGCAGACGGTAGCATAGAGAAATATAAAGCAAGATTTGTTGCTCATGGTTTCTCCCAGAAAGAAGGAATAGACTATGAAGAAACCTTTGAACCTATAGCCAGATACACTTCCATCAGATCGGTACTTTCTCTGGCTGCAGTGATGAAATGGAAGATACACCAAATGGATGTCAAGACTGCTTTCTTGAATGTTGTAGTGGAAGAGGAAGTGTATGTGGAGCAGCCACTTGGTTTTGAGACACATGTCAGGGAGTCTCATGTGTGTAGATTGAAGAAAGCCATGTATGGCTTGAAACAGGCACCCAAGACATGGTACGACAGAATTGACGGCTTTCTATCCAGTTTGGGCTTTACTAAGAGTAAAGCAGATTCCAACCTTTACTACAAGGTTGAAGATGGCAACCCAGTGATGCTCCTACTATATGTAGATGATCTGTTTGTGACAGTTATGGATGGGTTGATTGCTGATACGAAGAGAAATCTTGCTGCCGAGTTTGAAATGAAGGAATTGGGTATGATGCATTATTTTATAGGCATGGAGGTGTGGAAGAATACAGATGGAATCTTCCTTGGACAAGGGAAGTATGCAGTAGAGATCCTGAAGAGATTTGGGATGATGGACTGCAAGGCATTAACCACACCTATGGCATCGAACCTGAAGCTATTGAGTGATGCTTCATCAGAGTTGGTTGATGCCACGATGTATCGTCAGATGATTGGGTCCTTGATGTACCCAATGAACACAATACCATATATTTGCTTTGCTGTGAACACCTTGAGCCAATACTTGACAGATCTGAGACATGTTCACTTGACTGCTGCAAAGCACATTCTGAGGTACCTAGAGGGTACAGTTGATTATGGGCTCAAGAATAAGACTGATCAAAGGATTAACTTGGAGGGTTATGTTGATTCAGATTGGGCAGGCAGTGCCATCAATAGGAAGAGCACTTTAGGATGTTGCTTCAGTATGGGATTAGGTGTGATCTCTTGGTTTAATAGGAAGCAATCCTATGTGGCACTGAGTACAACTGAAGAAAAATATGTCGTAGCCTATTCAGCTAGTTGTGAGGCAGTATGGCTGAGGAAGATATTGTTTGATTTATTTGATCTCCAGTTAGATGCTACTTGTATATACTGTGACAACTAGATTTGTATAAAGTTGTCAGAGAATCCAGTGTTCCATGACAAATCGAAGCATATCGAGATCAAGTATCACTATATCAGGGATATGGTGCAGAGATGAACAGTGAACCTCCAATATGTTGCAATGGACGAACAGATAGCTGATATGTTGACTAAGCCATTAGCTAGGGTGAAGTTTGAGTACTTTAGGGAGAATCTTGGTGTTCTCCATATCGATATTCCTCCCAAGAGGAAGTGATGTGTCCATGCTGTGCCCTTTTGACATGGTGAGAGGATTGGTTCCTTCCATGATCAAATGTAAGTGCTGTTCCCTTCCAACATGGTGAGAGGATTGGTTCCTTCCATGGTCGGATGTAAGAGCTATGACATGGTGAGAGGATTGGTTCCTTCCATTGTCAGATGTATGTGATGATCCCACATCTAGCATGAAAAAGGGCTGGCTCTGTGAAGACACATCTAGTATGAAAAAGGACTAGCTCTGTGTAGATCCCACATCTAGTATGAAAAAGGACTAGCTCTGTGAAGACACATCTAGTACGAAAAAGGACTAGCTCTGTGTAGATCCCACATCTAGTATGAAAAAGTACTAGCTCTGTGATGACACATCTAGTATGAAAAAGGACTAGCTTAATGTAGATCCCACATCTAGTATGAAAAAGGACTAGCTTTGTTAAGACTCATCTAGTATGAAAAAGGACTAGCTTTGTGTAGATGCCACATCTAGTATGAAAAAGGACTAGCTCAGTGTAGATGCCACATCTAGTATGAAAAAGGACTAGCTCAGTGTAGATGCCACATCTAGTATGAAAAAGGACTAGCTCTGTGAAGACTCATCCAGTATGAAAAAGGACTGGCTCTATGTAGATGCCACATCTAGTATGAAAAAGTACTAGCTCTGTGAAGACTCATCCAATATGAAAAAGGACTGGCTCTGTGTAGATGCCACATCTAGTATGAAAAAGGACTAGCTTTGTGATGATACATCTAGTATGAAAAAGGACTAGCTCTGTAGATGTACATCCAGCATGAAAAAGGGCTGGCTCTGTAGAATTAATTCCTAATACAAGAAGAATCAAGAGATAGCACCCGTGATGATGACCCAGTGATGATCCAGATCAAGTGATAATGATCCAGATCCAATGATGATGTCTAGTGATGATCCATATCGAGTGATGATCCAGATCTAATGATGATGTCCAGTGGTGATCCAGATCTGATGATGAAGATGACTTAAAGATGAAGATGACTTGAAGATGAATATGACTTGAAGATGAAGATGACTTGAAGATGAAGATGACTTGAAGATGACGAGGACTCGATGATGATCCAGAAGATAGAAAGAAGAATACTTGTGCTGAAAATTGTGTCGAAAGAATACCTTCCTAGTTAAGAGGGAGTGTTGATGTATATGTAACTTCGGAAAGTATGTCACTTGTATTTCTTATATATTGTAACCTGATGTTTATTCCAGGATTTACTTGAGTCATGTCATGCCCCGATGTTCCTATCAGGAAGTTCTATAATGTAAACAAGTCATGTCAAGTCATTGTGGGTAACCCTCCTATTGGTTAAGGGTTAAAGTCCCCGCAGTTCTGGGGCACTAGGGTTATTAGACTCTCCTAGAGAGGTCGGCCCTAGTAGGGTTTATTCAAGTTAGGAATTAGTATAAATAGAGAGCTGGCATCCCTATTTATCACACATCTCATACAAACTCAAGTATAGCGCATAGTTGAGGAAGGAGAAGACACTGGGGCTAGACAAAAACAGGTTACTGCTGTCAGGAGATCACCTTACTGTTTTGGGTTCTACTTTTGGTGCTGATTCTATCTCTGAGGAAGTTGTGGGGTTTTCACCATTTATGGTTTCCTCGAGGATAAACACTGTGTTCATTGTCTCTTGTGTTTGATTGCTGTGCTTGTTATTCTCTCAGTTAAAGATCCTAATGTATTGCTAGCTTAATGATAAAAATCTAACACAGACCTTTATGAGAATAAGGCCCCAAGTTAAAATAGGGATTTGAAGGATAATATTTGGAACCTAAATATGGAGAAGGATGAGACTGTGGCATCATTATTCACAAAGATATCTTAGATAAGAGATCAAATTGCTAGTATTGGAGTAGTTACAGATGAAGACGATCTTCTCCAAATCGCTATTGATGGTCTCCCATCTGCATGGGAGACATTATTGGCTGCGGTAAATGATTGAGAAGAGAAACCTAACTTTGAGAGGTTGTGGCATGACTACCTCCAAGAGGAGGGGTGAATCCAGAGCAAGTTAGTGTGCACCAAGGAAGAAAACACTCATGGCAAGAATAAAGAGAGGGAGGAAACCATTCGACCCAAAGAAGTTCTTTCATTCAATGAAGAAGGAGTTCAATAAATATCTTAACAAGTCAAAGGCTCAGTGCTACTATTTTCAAAAGAAGGGCCATTATGAAATAGAGTGCCATGCAAATAAGAAGAATAAAGAAAGGTTTAATGCATCTACCGTAGTAGATGAAGATGAACCTTCCTAGAAGAAATTATTCGAGGAAAAGGATGATGACCATCGAAAGGAGTATTTCATATAGTGTAGAAGATCATTTGCTACAGTTTGCATGGAATCCATATTCCCCATGTAGAGATTCACTACCTTTTGCGTGAGATTAAATTTGCAGAGTTTAGGTTATAATGAATAAAGAAGATTGAGATCTAGGGACTCCAGTAATCTCTGCAAGGAAGCAAAGATCAAGATGGATCCCACACAAAACAATAAAATATAACCTTTTGTATTTTGATTGTTATATGATTTTATAAATAAGATCTAAAGGGTTTTGAATGTGTCTCATTACAATTATTTAGAGATATGTATTCATGGTATTAGGAATAGTTTTATGGTATAAGATGATTAAAGTATATGTTATAATATTTCTTTTATTGGAAAATAGTAAATACTCATGAAAGTACATGTTATGATTAAATAAACTTAGAATTTAGGGATGCATAAAATTACATGAGATTAGAATGGGGTTATGATGAAACATTGGTTAATATATGTACATATCTATGTGAACCATTACCGGTATATTAAAAGTATTCATATGATTGAGTTTTATGATTATGCAATATTTTTAATCATTAGAATAAATTTGTCCTGTAGGGAAAAACCATATGCCCTAACCTACAAGTAGAGAATGACACACATTGAATGAGGAGTCATTTCGATGGATGATCCTGAAAGAGAGCAGATTGGGAGGTTACTATGTTCCTTGGGAATAAGTCAGAATATAAGCCCTAATACTATTACGAGATATGAGGAAGAGTCCTGAAGATATTTAAATGATATTATTTAAATTCATGTGTCAAGGGAGCTTCAGATATAGAGGAGCATGAGACTCCTATAATGGAGGACCCAAATTATGATTCTCACATCTTGATGGTGAGAGGGAAAAGTTAGACTTGCTAGCTTCCAGAGAACTAGTAAAATTGGTTGATGTACCTCCTGCTAAAAGGAAACCTGCATGATGATCATATTCAAGAATAAGAAGATCATTGTATTCAAGAATATTGTCATGATTCTTGGGATTAAAGGTGTGAGAGTCACTAGATAAGATATTCCTCAATTAAGGAAAATACTCAGTAGAGTTCCTGAAGAGATCCGGGAGAATGGAATTTAAGTACATGGCCACACATATGATGATGAATTTGAAGCATATTATTATTCATATTTGGAGGATCTCAAAGTTAGTTGGGATGTACATGATTAGCACTAGGCTAGATATATACTTTGCTGTTAGTACATAGTCATGTACTACAAAGTATGTGTTGAGGTACCTACTTGGTACAAGTGAATGTGGACTTAGATATGCCTCAGAAAGTGAAATACAGTTTCAAGGATATATGGAATCTAGCTAGTACATTGATAGGGAAAGATCACATCAGAGATATTTCTCCAGATAAAGCATATTGTATAGCAGCAAAACTTCAAGAGGTTCCTAGTCAGCTATATCTGAGACATGGCACATATCCACAGATGAGAAGAATTGCCAACAATATTACTAAGCCTTTTTCCTAAGTAAAGTTGAATACTTCTAGGACAAGCTTGATGCAATACAGAAAGACTCCTCTAATTGAAGAGGGAGTATTGATGTGTCTTCATGGGAAGAAGCAGATAAAGTCCCCATATGGGATATGATTCAAAACGTTCTCCTCATTGGTAAGCCATGAAGTGATACATGAATCAAACACTGGTTATCCATACAATGTTATATGGATCAGTATAGCTATGTAGTGGTACATGGATTTGTTAATACATGTAACAAATAAGCACTAAGTTGTACATAGCTATGTACATAGAAGATTCGAGAATTCAACAAATGTTGAAGACTAAAAGGAAATATGAGATTTCCCTTCTGCAAGAATATTACACATTTAATGTGTTGTAAAATTTTGTATATGATGGATTTGAAATCCATGGTTTCTACTTTAGGGAAACTATTATATGTTGTGCTATCTAGCTTTTATTTTATCCCGAGACAAGATATGTATGTTGCAGCTAGTACTACAGAAGAAAAAGTGTTTTTTTGGATAGTACTATTTTCCAAGAAGTAGAGTAGCTCAAAAAACTACTTCCTCGGAGTCATGTTCTAGTAAGGAAAGACTTCAATACTATTGTATTGAAGAGAAGATTGCAATAATGCAAATGTGTTAACAAAACCTATGTCTGTAATGAAGTATCAGTACTTTCGAGACAAGATTGGTATGGAAGAGAATGCCTACTTCACTGAGAGGGAGTGTTAAATGTATAGAATAATGAGTCATTCTCCAATACAATAATCGTGCAACCAAGATTGGGCCTCACGTTTTGAGGTAGAGAGACTGAGTTGGACTCAATAACTTGGAGTAGATCCATTAGGGTGAACGTAAAAAATTTGTAAAAATTTAAAATTTTTCATGTGACATAAAATGTCAAGTGTCAAAGCTAATGAACCATTAACTGTTAGTGGATATTAAAACAATTTTTAAAGAAAACGAAGATCACTTCATTTATATGGTTTTGTATAACTTAAGGCTTATCTTGAATACTATGTTAGTACGGTTTTAACATAGCAGTTGTATTTTTCAGAAAGTAGAAAATAATTCTGAATCTTAACTAAAGCTAAGTATGTTATTGTTTTCTTTTGTCAAGTAGGGAGAATTTCTTAGGTGTGATTGGGGCTTACTTAGCTTATAGAAAACATAGTGGAAATGATGGTTCTTTTTACAGCTTCTAACAGGTAAGCATTTTGTTCCAGTAAATATCCATATCAAGAAAGATACTTCACTAGCATAAAAGATATAATGCTATAATTTAAAATGTTATTTGCAGCTTGTCTCTACAAGAGGTAACATTGACATAGTTAAAGTCATCAAATTGCATAATAATGGTAATAAAAAAAATTTGAGGAAGGATGGATTAAATGCATAATCAGTCTACTATTAAAATGGAACCAAATCAAACTGGATGATTAAAGTCCTTTTGAAGAATACTCCTACTTCTTCTCATCAGTATTAATGAGCTAATGTTTAAATAAGGAAGAGATATGTTCCCACAACCTTTATGTTTTAATTTAATATATGACATAAAACATTTAGAGCTGGTTTTTAAATCGTATTCATTTGATTTCTTTTGCAAACATAAATAAAATACTCTGAGTAGTTAAATTATTACTTAGTCTTTTTTGTTTATAAAATTTTGCTTCCTAAGACCTTCTCTTTTCAATAAGGTCATCATACACATTATAAGTATTACAAAATTCACCCTTACCCCAGGGTTTTGATAATTAGATGTTCTCTTAATAGATAGAAAACTACTTGACCCTTAAACTGTTTTTCTCAATAATTGGATACTAGTTTAAACTCAAGACTCTTGTAAAAGAGTAGATAGGTTGCACCTACTTGTTTTCCCAACTATGCATTGTGTATAAAACTTGGTCCAAGTTTTCATTTATAAATGATTGAGTTCTTCTTCAAGTTTGGAAGTTGTACTTTAGAAGTTTTATTAACTGTGTCTTCTACCTCGTTCTCTAGTGTAACATCTAGCTATAAATTACACTTTCAAAACTCCATGATTCATATGACTGCTTCAAGCAATGATTAGATTACTTTTCTAATTAATGTTTACTATTGATAGCATGGTCATTTATTTATATTCTATATCATAGTTAGAAATATCCTAACTATCTAGTAGCCAAAAAAAAAAGAAACAACCACCTTATATATCCTATGGTTTAACTCTATGTATCGACACGACCATGAATAACATGATTTACATTTCAAAATAAAATTATTGATATGGTTTTGACTTGATTTGCAATGATATGATGCAGATTGGTAATAATGTAATCGACTATTGTTTTCAACCCAGGGTGGTGAAAATTATTGATGGACACGTGGGAGGAGATTACACCATTAGTTTTTTTTTGGTTGACTTATGATCTGTACGAACCCTACACTTCGCATTGTGAGGGTTTCTTCGACTGAGGGTGTGACCAAGCTGAGAGCTCGTGGCCGCCATGGCTCTGCGTTGACCTTCGAGATGGAAGCATTGTCCTCCAAAAGGCTTGCTAGATGTGTAGGGAAAACATACTGTGGTTTTTAGAAACTTATAGACTGCTGTAGAATCTCTTATGCATCGAGGCTGGTTTCTACCGTTGACTTGAGAAACTGTGAGTGTTGTTCAAGAAAAACACAGTGGACAGAAGTTTTAAATTAAGAGTTGTTTTTGTTTCTTGTTAGAGTACTCCCTTTGCGTGGTGTTCATTCACTTCAATCATGGTTCAGGGTTTCGAAGCACTCTATGCTCACACAATTTCCAGGCTTCTTGTTCTATGTTGCCATCGAGCTAGGCTCCAGTGGCTTCAATTCCACGACTTCTCCAACACAAGATTTTACCAGGTAACGACTCGTCAAAGATTACTGATTAATAAATTTAGGGTTTTCCATTATATTTTTAAGGTTATAACTTGTAATGTTACAATGTGCAGGTCTCTCTTTAAGCTATAATTTGAAGTTGGTTACAAGACTCTCTTCAATATTCAGCAACTCATCCCCTGGTATGTCCCGGTGATAACTGATGGTTTTTCTCTGTGCTTGAATTATGGCGGAAATTTTTATGACTGTTGCAGCCGGGACTTTATGGTTTTTATAGAGCCTTCATGGCCTGGAAAAAATAATAATGTAAAAGATGTTTTTGATTTTAAAACTTGGCTCTAAGTCGCGACTATAGTGTCCAACCACTAGGTGGTATTCTTGAATATTTAAGTTGGTCTTTGTAGAGATAGTTATGACAGTATATATATTTTTTATTTCTTTAAACAAAAGGAGGGTTTTTACTACTGTAAATTGTAGTTGTAATAAATTTTGGTTTGAACTTCTGTTTAGACTTGAGAAGTCGTTTAGGTCAGGTTCAAAGCCTCGACAGATAATATAAAAATGCCATAGGCCACTATACCTATTACATTTCGTCTCTATTTAGTTTTGTTTACAATATTATTTTTAATTTATATTTACATTTAGGTATAGATGGTTTATGGTAGTTTTATTATCTACTTTGCATAGTATTATCAGGTGAATAAAATATTCTGTTTCTCTTTAAAGATTATTATTGGATAATCTACAGCTCTGTAATTAAATGGTTTTTCAGAAATAATTTTAGCTTTGTAATTATTTTGTTTTTAGTAACAATTATTTATTGCTGTTATTAAGTTTAGAAAAACTTTGTTAGGTTTTTGTATTATGAAAAGGAACATAATTGTTTATTTTAGAGATGAATTCTATCTTTTACAAACCCTAGATGGTTCTTGAGGGTTGCAGTAATAACACCTGTGCTTACAGTAAACATAGTTTAAATGCAAGCCTGAATAAATAGTTAAAAGGACATATGAAAATAATAACTAGGCTAAACCCTAAGTAAGACTTTTACTGTTCCTATATTTGTTTATTTAAATTTATTTATTGTATTTATAATAACTGTTAATACTAGTGTTTAATTCTATAAATATTATAATTACTAATGGTTTTTATATAATTTACTTTTTCCTGTAATTAGATAATGCAGATACTTTCAATAGACATAGCAAGTACAAATAGATTTCTGTAAATAAATTACGTAAAACTATAGAAGTAAAATTATTTACATTTACCTTCAGAGTTAATAAACAGATCTACTTCTCTAAACTAAGCAAAACTGTTGTACTAGAGTACTTCCTTGTAAAAGGCGTGGAAAAATACAGTTTGGTAAATTTTTCTATCTATCTAAATAACTCAGCATTATCTCTACTGCTTTACCCTAATCTAACTAGATTACTAACTTTCACAGTATTAACATCTATCTCTTCCTTTTCTGTAACAATCATAATAAAAAAATATACTAATCATGGGAAAATTCTTAAACTTTTCTGAATAGTAAATAAAATAATAATAGAACCTAAAACAATTAGAACCTATCAAATAGATGAAGTGACAACAACTTAAGGAGGCTGTTCCTTCCAACCAACTCTTGGAGAAAGCTTAGTCTGCAATTTCTCAGGACCCCCAAGCCTGTCTCCTTGTCCTCCTGGTAGAGTACTGGGTGAGAGATGTAATTCTTGATATCCTTTGAAACTTTACTGAATGTACAACAGTAACTCAACCCTGCTTACAGTAGTAAGAAATTCAACTTAGAATAGATGTACAAGTTCAGTCTTCAACACTTAACCCGTCAAACTCACTTCAACAAGTCCCCTCCATTGAATTTCTTATGTGTACTTCATTCACTCAGAATGATCACAATTCCAGAATGAGCATCCTCAACTGTCTTCAATGGGAAGTGTTATATCAATGCCTAGGTCTTCTGGGTCAGTTTTTACGTAATGAGCCACCTGCTCCTATTACTCTTTCTTGGGGAATCATGACCACAATTATAGGGAAGTTGCCACCTGCAACAATTAGAAGTAGTTTGAGGATGTTGCCACTTGTCAATATACTCTCAAACCAGTCTCCTCCACCAAGTGACCAGTAAACACTCATTTAACAACTTCCCTAAGCTGTTGTCTCATCATTTATGTATTTATTAATAAAATATTCTACAATACATTAAATTATCCTTGACCCCACTTTGTCATTAATTACAAAATTTATAATTTTCCTCAATAACATTAAATTGTTTTGCAATGGACATGTGACATACACACTCCCTTAATTTATAACATCGTCCTCGATGTTATTTATTCCTCGTCCTTTGAATTTCCCTAAAAGACAATTGGATATGCATCCCGCATATCACTTTCCAATTCCTAGGTGGCTTCTTCTGGACTAAGGTGCTTCCATTGCACCTTCACCTGACCAATGGTGCAATTCCAAAGCAAGATCTCCCTCCTTTCGAGGATACAATCCGGTTCCACCAGAAAATATCCTTCGGGTTCCACTTGCACATAATTCCAGTTAATAACATGAGTAGCATATGTACATATTTTTTTAATACAGAAATATGAAAAACATTGTGAAATATTAAATTTGGTGGTAAAGCTAACTGATATGCTACCTATCCTATCGTGGACAATATTTCAAAAAGACCACAATATCAGGGTGCTAACTTAGCACAACTACCTAACCTCAGAGAAATCTTTTTAGGTCTTACCTTAATAAAAACATGTTCACCTACTTGGAACTCCTTTGGAGTTCGTTTAAGATATGCTTGGATTTTTTGTCGATCTTGCGCAACTTTCAAGTTACCTTGTACCTGTTTTACAATTAAATCCATCTCTTTTAATAATTCAGGTCCTAATACTAGCCTGTCAACTGGATTACTCCAAGAGATGGGGGTATTGCATTTTCTTCCGTACAAAATTTCAAAAGGACTATATCTAGATGAAGCTTGATAATGATTATTGTAAGCAAATTATACCAGGTGTAAGTAATCTTCCCATTTACCTGGCTGCTCCTTTACATACATTCTGAGCAGATCCTCCAATACCTGATTTACTCTTTCTGTTTGTCGATCTGTTTGAGGATGGAAAGAGGTACTAAAGTTTAACATAGTATTTAACCCTTTAATCAAAGACTTCCAAAAGTTGCCCGTAAACTTAGGGTCTCTGTCTGAGATTATCACCTTCAATCTTCCATGCAACTGAAAAATCTATTTTAAGAAAATATCAGCAATATCTACAGCTTTATAAGTAGTTTTTATAGGTATAAAATGGGCTGTTTTACTCAATTTGTCAACAACTACCATTATTGAGTCATTTAAGTTTTGATTTCTAGGTAGTCCCGTGATAAAATCAAGGCTAATTATCTCCCATTTCCAGCTAGGAATAGGCAATGGCTGAAGTAACCCAGCTGGATGCTAATGTTCAGTTTTTACTTGCTGACATTCGAAGCACTTAGCAATGTATTCTGCCAATTTATTTTTCATATTTGGCCAGAAATAATCCTTTCTTAACATGGTTATAGTTTTCTGATAACCTGGACGCCCTGAATAAGGAGTTTTGTGAACTTTGTTTAAAATTAACAGCTTAATCTTAGGTACTTTAGGTATGTTTAGTCTATCTTTATACAATAATAATCCTTCTTCGTTCAAGCTATACCCTGTCACATGCCCCAATTTTGCAAAAAAAACAATTTTATATTATTTGATATTATTTGAGGACAATATGTTAAATTTTATGCTAAGTTGTAATTGATGACTCAGCAGAGTCAAGGATATTTAATGTAATTCTGAATATTTTATTTATAAATAAATAAAGGAGGAGACAACAACTTAGGAGAGCTGTTAAAAGAGTGTTTACTGGTCAAATTGGTGGAGGATACTGGGTGGCGAGCAAACTGATATGTGGCAGCATCCTCAAACCACTTGCAACTGTTGCAGGTGGCAATCTCCCTACATTTGGGGTCATGATTCCCCAAGAAAGTGGAATCAGAGCAGGTGGCTCAATTAATGAAAACTGACCCAAAAGACCCAGGCAATATTTATAAAAATTCCCATTGAAGAGAGCTGGGGCTGCTCATTCTAAAGAGGTGATCATTCAGGTTGAATGAATGTACTTCAGAGAAATTCAATGGAAGGGAAATTTGGAAAGTGTTTGAGGGGATAAATGCTTATTGATCTAATGTAGCTTTAAGCTAAAGATCATACTGCAGAGAGCAAAGTATTTACTGAGGTATTGAACTAGTCAGTTGACAAAGGGTTCTACTGCTTGCATTCTCCACCAGTTCTCAGCCAAGAAGACCAGGAACAGGCTCGGGGGTCCTGAGGAAGCGTTGTTTGAGCGCTCTCCAGGAGACTGGTAGGGAGGAATGACCTCCTAACCTTGTTGTTGTCTATCTTAAAACAAGTTCTAAGCTATTTTGTCTTACTATATTAGTTAAATAAATCTTAGAATACTGCTATGTAAATGTTAGCAGTTCAGTTTGTGAAATGTTGAGTTAGTATTTTTATTAAATTATTTTAGAAATGAAATGGATTTAGACAATAAGGTATTATAATGTAAATACAATTTCTAGACTGTGTTTTTCCACACCTGGAAACCAGGCCATACTCTAGCATAGATAGAAAGCTTTAAGTAGATAAGAAAATGAAAATAGTAGATAGGATTTTGTAACAATAGATAGTAGAATAATTTTATCTCAATATTAAAATATTATGGATGAAAGACAATGCTATGTTTTACTTCTCTTTGTATTTACTAGTATAACTAACTGAAACACAGTAGTAAAACTACATTAGAGATACAGTAACTACATACAGTTAAGTATATAAACAAGATACTAACCGCATAGTTTATCTTCTAACAATATCAACTAAATCTAAGACTAATATTTAATATAAACTAGATAGGGTTATACTAAAAATCCTTAAATCATAAAGAATATACATAGATTACAGAGTTTATTTTCTATCTTTTCAAGAACTCTGAATAAATTCTACCTGACAGTTTAGTAAATAAAAGCAATGTAAAAATATAAACAATAACTAGTATAAAACTAAATATATACACATGTAGAAACTATATTACATTTACAGACAGGCTTTTACCTGTGAAGGAAAAACTTCAGGGTCGAAACCCTAACCAATTTATTTAACTATTAGAAATAAAAACATCTAAGTTGTAATTCATTTACATGGATAATTATATAAATAAATGAAATTAGTCTTCTAAAGACTGTTTACAGTTCTTTCCGAAAACAAATGTCTTTTATAAACAAGCAAGATAAGTATGGTTACAAGTTAAAATATCACAACACACCTGTAATAATTCAACCGAATTAACAAGTAGCAGAACTTAATTACATATAAATTGCAGAACTTATTTAGACAAGGGTTTCATTCAGGAAAACCATAGCTTGTATAGTCCGAACAAGTAAGATAATATTATAAATTACTCACTACGATTGAGTTGCAGTCTTTATATTAACATTATCTACTTACAAAAGATATTTTAGACAATAATGTTCTTCATTAACAATCGAATAGGAAAAACCCTAATTTACACAGAGTCATAATTTACAAGATTACTGCAAAAATGAGACTAAGCTCGAAGTAAAAATCCTTCTTAAAAATCCAATGTATTACATTGACAGGCCGTAAGGCTGAAAAATTAACCAAATTACAACACCCAGCTCAAGGCCGGGACTACCCAACATCATAGTGAGGGTTTGTAAACAAATCGAACCAACAACTTTAAAAAAAAAACCATGCATCTAATGAAGAAATAGGAAAAGCTTCCAAGCTCGAGGTTTCACAATCAACAACCCTGTTTACAAGCAAGGTAAAAACCGATTCTTTGAACCCAGGGCTTACCAGATTGGAGCCATGAGTCTTTGAAGCCAGCTAATGTTATCTTTGTCACTGATTTCTAGAGTTGTCATGAGTTCCTACAAGGAGAGCACGATATTGTGCATTATTACAAAACTCATTTTCCATTGAAACATTAACTGTAAAAATAAATTTATTGTGAGTCTTTCATTTTAAAGAAAACTAAATATATTTACTTTCAAATAAAAGAGTATTGAGTAGCCTAGCGAAGAGACTGTCACCAGATGCGGAATGCACACACAAAAATATCCAAACCCTATGATGTCTGTGGAGCACTTTCAGTAGCAACTAAGCCTTAGCTTCACACAACAGTGACAGGCCACGAGGAAGGCAAGATGAAGCTAAGGACATGCCATGAGCCAAATACAAAAACCAGTATAAACTCGCATAGTAAAGTCCACAGCTAAGAAGGTTGGAAAACAAGACCGAACTTAAGAGACTAAAGTTGCAACTTTAAACCAAAGTTTTAGAGCGAGCTAGCATAGGAACAGTCCTCACGGATGCCATGGAACTATGCAGAGTAGCCCGCAGGCCAGCATGAACTTCTGAGGCAAATGACAAAGAAAATAGGGTTGCAACATTTTTATATCGCCAATACATGGACAGGAGGTGACCACGTGCCCTCCAATATATTCAACCATGCAAGAGTCGAATCCATAGTTCACCTGCAGTTTCAAACATCAATCATTAAAACAATGATTTTAATCAAACTATGCACGAACTATGGAGTACACTTTATATATCACACCAATGTTCATACATAAATATATCATAATGTTTGATAGCTTCTAGATTGGGTATGGATTAACGATGTTTTCTTAATGTTGACCCTAGTGAAAGGTGGTAATCACTCGATCATATGGATAATCCCATTATCGATCATGCTTAGGACCTTTCCACCTACCATTAGATTTTTTTATACTTACAAAATGATGATCAAATATTTCCATATGGTATATCAAACTTCATTATTATAACCGATGGTTTAGAGTAACTATAATATATGAAGTTTGACTAACAAGAGTAAAATGTGTTTAAAATATGACATTTAAACAATCACAAGGCTCGACCTGGGTATAAGCTCTCCAAAATAATAGTTTGTTTAATTAACTTGTCAACAATAATAATAGGTTCTATCATTATTTGGCAAAGATAGTATAGGATTGTTTATTTATGACTGTACTTAGCACAATATAAGAACTTGGGTCATATTGGTTTACACTTAGAGTAAACTTCACATTAAAACTCTAGGTAGAAAAATATAGCATAATAGTTATATAAACATTAACTTGTTGTAAGTTAAGCAAAATGATAATAGTAAATTTATAATGGTATAAACCATGCTCAAGTCTTTAATCATTGGAATGATACTAATAATACATTTACCTAAGATTTAGACTTATGAAGTAAGGGTAAATAGTATTCCATTATGCTAAGATGCATTTAATTACAATAATCAAGCTTATAATGTTAAGCAGATTTCTAGGCAGTAAGATTCCTACAGAATGCAAGTAATAATCATACTGGAACATTGGTAAATAAAATGGTAATGTACATGGTTACAATAGTACATGAAAAAAGACAATAATGTAAGTAAGAAAGTTTATAACTTGTTAAAGAGCAGTTTTATTTTACATACAAGTAACAAGTTGATTTTTTTTCATGACTAGTAAGCTAGCGAAAAAATAGAAACATGTACTCTATTGGAAATCTTTACTGTCCAGATTGATAGAAGTCCTTCATGAAATAAAAGACAGTTACCTTATGTCATCAGAGCTTGATTTTAAATAGTCAGTTAATTACCAACATTTTACAAGCAACAGATATACTTCTTGCTACTTTATGAATTAAACCCCTACTGGATCGATCATTACCTGTTAACCTGTAAGAACCAACAGTCCATCTGCGTTAGCATAAATGCTAAGTAAGCCCAAGTTTTCAAAGACAGTTTTCACCTACTTGCCAAAAGTAAACTTATTAGTAAAATTGAAAGAAAGCTATGTGCATGCCCATCTCTTATACTTTACACAAACATGATAGCTGTATTAGTTAATGTAATATGAAAAAGACTAATACTAGTTATTGTAATATGAAAATGAATAATACACTCTATGTAGGCCCATCTCTTATACTTTACAAAAACATGATATCCGTATTAGTTAATGTAATGTGAAAACGACTAATACTAAGTGTTAGACTGTTTCATTTTCTGCTAACCGCTAGTAGCTAGTAAACTGTGTATTCAGACATTTAATGCTATCTTAAAAATTTTAAATTTTTATGAAATTTTGGGGTTTTGACATGTGATATCAGAGCACAAGGTTCAAACACTAGGACTTGATGAAGCCCAACTTGCTTTTATGAAACAGTGAATTTAAATTATTTTTGTTGATGTCATTTTTTTTTATGTTATAAAACAGACAAATTGTTCTGAAGTTTAACAACAGGTATGGAAAGACTAGAGGAATGTGCGGAAGAGGAATCTCCCTTTACTGAACAAGAAAACTTACAAAGAGACCCCATACAAGAGGACATAACCACTAATTCCTCATAACTTTTACAAACAGTAAAAGACTTAAAATATGAGATGGAATTGGTCAAATGAGAAAATGAAAGGATTATGAGAGCTCAGGAAGAGCTGAATCAGATCCTAATAGAAATATTTCAAATTGAGGGAAGGGATAAAAGCGCTGATTCAGAAGATAAAATTCACCAACATAAATACAAAAAGATTAAACAGACTAAAAATGAAAGCAGCTTGTCTTCAGAGGTATTTGGTGATCAACGTAATTTTCATTCCACTAGTGATAGTAGTGATGATAACCATTATACTAAAAAGAGAAAATATAAACCCTATGAGGAAATTTATAGGGAGTTTAAAAAGATTAAACCACGAACATTCAATGGAGAGACTTAGAAGGGGGAGGAAGTGGAATCCTGGTTATCTCGGATGAAGAAGTACTTCCATATTTACAGCCATTCTAACCAATTAAAGGCTAGAATGGCTATCTACAATCTCTCAAGGAAGGCTGATATTTGGTGGCAAGACTTGAAGAGAGTGAAGGGAATAAGAGAGAAGAATGTAAATTGGAGTACCTTTAAGAAGTACTTTAAACTAAATTTCTATTTGAGCAGTATATGAAAAGAGAGCAAAATAATTTTATGAGCTTAAATTAGGTTCAATGACTACGAAAGATTTGAACAAGATGTTTTTAAGTCTGTTTAGGTATGTGCCATACCTTGTAGATGAAAAACCGAAGATACATCGATTCCTCAGCTGTTTAGCTTATCACATCAAGGATATGATTGAGTATGATAATCCAAAAAAACTGGAAGAAGCTATGAGGAAATCCAATTTCTGTTTGGAACATAATCGAAAGAAGGAGAGCATGGCCAACTGGAAGGCCAAAAAGAATAACAATCATTATGATCAAAAGAAGAAAGAATTTGTGCCCAACCAGAATTCTAAAAACAAAAAGGCTAGAAATTTTTCTAACAAGAATTTCCAAGGGAATAAGAATAATTCACCAAGCAATCAGAACAATCAAAAGGGTAAAGAGTCTACTAATAATCATGGTAATTACACAAAGAACCTATAAAGTGTTGAGAGTGTAATGGCCCACATTATGCCTCAGTCTGTCCTAATCGAAAAAAGACTGTCAGTAATATTCATACCATACAGGAGGAAATGACTGTTGGAGATTTAGTGAGGGCTATGCCCAGAATTAATGCAGCCTTGGAGAATCGACAAGCAGAATATCAAACTTCCATGGTGGAAGTAGAAGGTATGATAAACCAAACCCCTATAACTATTTTAATTGATCCAGGAGCTAGTCTCAGTTATATTTCACCTAAATTGGTAGAAAAATGTAAGCTGCCTATTGAAAAATTTGAAAATTCTTGGTTGGTTCAGTTAGCCACTGGTGCAAAAAGGAAGGTAACTTGTTTTGTAAAGAAATGTGCAATAGTTGTGGATCAATTTGAAACCATGGTAAAGATAAATGTACTACCTCTTGGTTCTTATGACTTACTAATCGGTATGGATTGGCTAGAACAACATAGGGTGATTTTAAACTATTATGATAAAACCTTTAAGTGTAAAGCTGATCCCTAGAAGAACCACCATAAGGTAGATTTCTACTCTGCAGCTTAAGAAGGATGTTAGGAAGGGTTGTGAAGCTTATGCAGTAACAATAAATGATGAGGAAAATCTAAATAAGATAGACAAATTAAAATGGGAAGACATACCAGTTTTAAGAGAGTATGTTGATGTATTTCCGGAAGAAATTCTAGGACTAGCTCCAAAAAGGGAACTAGATTTTACAATCGAGCTGGTACCTGGTGCAGTACCTAGCTCAAAGGCCCCTTATCGAATGAACATACTTGAACTTAATGAATTAAAGTCACAATTAAAAGAACTTATTGACAAGAAGTATATTTGACCGAGTGTGTACCCCTGGGGGGCACCTGTCATCTTTGTTAAAAAAAAGGATGAAAGAATGCGACTTTGCATAGATTACCGTCAGTTGAATAAGATGACTATTAAAAATACATATCCTTTGCCTCACATAGATGATCTATTTGATCAACTACGTGGAGCCACGATGTTTTTTAAAATTGATTTAAGGTCGGGATATCACCAAGTTAGGATTAAAGATGAAGATATCTTTAAAACAACTTTTAGGACTCGATATGGTCATTATGAGTTTGTTGTCATGCCATTCGGGCTTACTAATGCCCCAACTGTTTTTATGTGTTTAATGAATAACGTTATGCATAAGTATCTACATAAGTTTGTGGTCATGTTTATCGATGACATATTAATCTATTCGAAAACTGAAGAAGAACATAAAGAACATCTAAAAATTGTTTTACAAGAATTACGAGATCATCAACTCTTTGCAAAGTTTAATAAATGTGATTTCTTTAAGGATAAAATTCAGTACTTAGGTCATGTGGTCACTAAGGAAGGGAGTTCGGTGGATCCCGAAAAGATAAAGGCGATCGAAGATTGGCCAATTCCTAAGGATGTAACTGATGTTCGATCCTTCATGGGAATTACCGGTTATTACCAGAGGTTCATTGAAGGTTTTTTAAGAATAGCAAATCTGATAACTTCTTTGCAGAAGAAAGGAAAGAAATTTGATTGGAACCAGAAATGTGAGGAAATCTTTAAAAAGTTAAAATTTTTATTAACCAACACACCTATTTTAAGAATAGCTGATCCAAATAAAGAATTAGTAGTGTGTACTAATGCCTGCAATGATGGTTTAGGTGGTGTTCTGACTCAAGAAGGGCATGTTATCGCATATGTGTCTAGGAAATTGAAAATTCATGAAAAGAATTATGCAACTTATGACTTGGAATTAGCTGCAGTTATACATTCTCTAAAGATGTGGCGTCATCACCTACTTAGCAGAAAATTTATTCTAATAACTGATAATAAAGGACTGAAATATCTATTAGATCAGCCTAATCTAAATGCTAGACAAGCTAGGTGGCTAGCTTTTCTAAGTGAGTATGATTTCAAAATTCAGCACATTAAAGGGAAGGAAAATAAGGTTGCTGATGCATTAAGTAGAAATGCAAGATTGAACTATACAGTAGTTATCAGCACGAATACAACAGATCTAGATGAACAGCTTAAAGCAGGGGTAGAACAAGACGAAATTTACCAGAATTTTACAAGCTAAAATGAAAGAAAACCCAACAAAAAGCTTAAGTAAAGGATACATTTTGAATGAAAAATGATTTTTACTGTACAAGGATAGAATATATGTACCTAATGTACCTAAAGTACCTAAAGTTAAGTTATTAATTTTAGATGAAATCCATAAAACTCCATACTCAGGCCATCCAGGTTATCAGAAGACTGTAATTATGTTAAGAAAATAATAATTTTGGCCAAACATGAAGATTGAATTGGCAGAATATATCGCTAGGTGTTTTGAATGTCAGCAAGTGAAAATTGAACATCAACACCCAGCTGAATTACTTCAGCCATTACCCATTTCTAGCTGGAAATGGGATATAATTAGCTTAGATTTTATTACTAGACTGTCTATAAATTAAGTAAAACAACCCACTTTATACCTGTTAAAACTATGTATAAAGCTGCCAACATAGCTGATATATTTCTAAAGCAAATTTTCTGACTACATGGGATACCGAAATTTATAATCTCAGATAGAGACCCTAAGTTTACTGGTAACTTTTTGAAATCTCTGTTTCAAGGATTAAACACTACATTAAATTTTAGTACTTCGTTCCATCCTCAAACAGATGGGCAGACTGAAAGAGTAAACCAAGTACTGGAAGATTTACTAAGAATGTATGTGAAATACCAGCCAGGTAAATGGGAGGATTATTTGCATCTGGTAGAATTTGCTTATAATAATAATAATTATCAAGCGTCAGCTAGATTTAGTTCTTTCGAAATCTAGTATGGAAGGAAGTGTAATACTCCTCTCCATTGGAGTAATCCAGTGGATACATTAGTATTAGGTCCTGAACTATTGAAGGAAATGGAAGAAATTGTAAAGCAGGTACAAGGTAATCTGAAAATTGTGCAGGATCGACAGAAAAGTTAAGCAGACCTTAAAAGAACTCCGAAGGAGTTTTAGGTAGGTGAACATGTGTTCATCAAGGTAATACCTAAAAATATCTCTCTGAGATTGGGTAGTTGTGCAAAACTAGCACCTTGATACTATGGTCTATTTGAAATACTGTCTAGGATTGGACAAGTAGCTTATCAATTAGCATTACCATCGAATTTAAGAGTACATAATGTTTTTCACATCTCTGTATTAAAGAAATATGTTCATGATGTTACTCATGTTGTTAACTAGAATGATGTACAGGTGGAACCAGAAGGAGATTTTCTGGTGGAACCGGACTGTTTCCTCAGGCGGAGGGAGATCACACTTCGGAACCGCACCATTGGTCAGGTGAAGGTGCTATGGAAGCACCTTATCCTAGAGGAAACCACCTGGGAATTCGAAAGTAATATGCGGGATGCATATCCAATTCTGTTCCAGGGGAATTCTGAGGATGAAGAATAAATAACATCGAGGCCGATGTTATACTTTAAGGGGGTGTGTATGTCACATGCCCCAATTTTGCAAAAAAAACAATTTTATATTATTTGAGGACAATATGTTAAATTTTATGCTAAGTTGTAATTGATGACTCAACAGAGTCAAGGATATTTAATGTAATTCTGAATATTTTATTTATAAATAAATAAAGGAGGAGACAACAGCTTAGGAGAGCTGTTAAAAGAGTGTTTACTGGTCAAATTGGTGGAGGAGACTGGGTGGAGAGCAAATTGACATGTGGAAGCATCCTCAAACCACTTCCAATTGTTGCAGGTGGCAACCTCCCTACATTTGGGGTCATGATTCCCTAAGAAAGTGGAATGAGAGCAGGTGGCTCAATTAATGAAAACTGACCCAAAAGTCGTAGGCAATCTTTATAAAAATTTCCATTGAAGAGAGCTGGGGCTGCTCATTCTAGAGAGGTGATCATTCAGGTTGAATGAATGTACTTCAGAGAAATTCAATGGAAGGGAAATTTTGAAAGTGTTTGAGGGGATAAATGCTGATTGATCTAGTGTAGCTTTAAGTTGAAGATCATACTACAGAGAGGAAAGTATTTAATGAGGTATTGAACTAGTCAGTTGACAGAGGGTTCTACTGTTTGCATTCTCCACCAGTTCTTAGCCAAGAAGACCAGGAACAGGCTCGGGGGTCCTGAGGAAGCATTGTTTGAGCGCTCTCTAGGAGATTGGTAGGGAGGAACTACCTCCGAACGCTATTGTTGTCTGTCCTAAAACAGGTTCTAAGTTATTTTGTCTTACTATATTAGTTAAATAAATCTTAGAATACTGCTATGTAAATGTTACCAGTTCAGTTTGTGAAATGTTGAGTTAGTATTTTTATTGAATTATTTTAGAAATGAAATGGATTTAGACAATAAGGTATTATAATGTAAATAAAATTTTTAGACTGTGTTTTTCCACACCTGGAAACCAGGCCGTACTCTAGCACAGATAGAAAGCTTTAAGTTGATAAGAAAATGAAAATAGTAGATAGGATTTTGTACCAATAGATAGTAGAATAGTTTTATTTCAATATTGAAATATTAGGGATGAAAGATAATGCTATGTTTTACTTCTATTTCTCTCTATTTACTAGTATAACTAAATGAAACACAGTAGTAAAACTACATTAGAGATACAGTAACTACATATGATTAAGTATATAAACAAGCTACTAACCACATAGTTTATCTTTTAACAATATCAATTAAATATAAGACTAATATTTAATATAAACTAGATAGGGTTATACTAAAAATCCTTAAAGTTTAAAGAATATAGAGAGATTACAGAGTTTATTTTCTATCTTTTCAAGAACCCTGAATAAATTCTACCTGACAGTTTAGTAAATAAAAGCAATGTAAAAATATAAACAATAACTAGTATAAAACTAAATATATACATATGTAGAAACTATATTACATTTACAGACATGCTTTTACCTCTGAAAAAAAAAACTTCAGGGTTGAAACCCTAACCAATTTATTTAACTATTACAAATCAAAACATCTAAGTTGTAATCCATTTACATGGATAATTATATAAATAAATGATTAGTCTTCTAAAGATTGTTTACAGTCCTTTCCGAAAACAAATGTCTTTTATAAACAAGCAAGATACGTATAGTTACAAGTTAAAATATCACAACACACCTGTAATAATTCAACCGAATTAACAAGTAGCAGAACCTAATTAAATATAAATTGCAGAACTTATTTAGACAAGGGTTTCATTCAGAAAAACCCTAGCTTGTATATTCCGAACAAGTAAGATAATATTATAAATTACTCACTATGACTGAGTTAGAGTCTTTAAATTAACATTATCTACTTACAAAAGATATTTTTAGACAGTAATGTTCTTCATTAACAGTCGAATAGGAAAAACCGTAATTTACACAGAGTCATAATTTACAAGATTACTGCAAAAACGAGACTGAGCTCGAAGTAAAAATCCTTCTTAAAAATATAATGTATTACATTGACAGGCCGTAAGGATGAAAAATTAACCAAATTACAATACCCAGCTCAAGGCCGGGACTACCCAACATCATAGCAAGGGTTTGTAAACAAATTGAACCAACAACTTAAAAAAAAATCATGTATCTAATGAAGAAACTGGACAAGTTTCCAAGCTCGGGGTTTCACCGTCGACAACCCTGTTGACAAGCAGGGTAAAAACGTATTCTTTGAACCTAGGGCTTACCAGATTGGAGCTACGAGTCCTTGAAGCCAGCTAGCGTTATCTTCATCAGTGATTTCTAGAGCTGTCATGAGTTCCTGCAAGGAGAGCACGATACTGTGCGTTATTACAAAACTCATTTTCCATTGAAACCTTAACTTTAAAAACAAATTTACCACGAGTCTTTCATTTTAAAGAAAACCAAATATATTTACCTTCAAATAAAAGAGTATCGAGCAGTCTAGCGAAGAGACTATCACCAGCTGCGGAATGCACACACAAAAATCTCCAAACCCTATGACGTCTGTGGAGCACTTTCAGTAGCAATGAATCCTTAGCTTCACATAGTAGTGACAGGCCACGAGGAAGGCAAGAAGAAACTAAGGACATGCCGTGAGCCAAATACAAAAACTAGTATAAACTCGCATAGTAAAGTCCACGGCCAAGAAGGTTGGAAAATAGGACTGAACTCAAGAGACTACAACAACTTTAAACCAAAGTTTTAGATCGAGCTAGCAGAGGAACAGTCCTCACGACCGCCATAGAACTATGCAGAGTATCCTGTAGGTCAGCGTGAACTTTGGAGGTAAATGACAAAGCAAATAGTGTTGCAAGATTTTTATATCGCCAATACATGGACAGGAGGTGACCACGTGCCCTCCAATATATTCAACCATGCAAGATTCGAATCCATAGTTCACCTGCAGTTTCAAAAATCAATTATTAAAACAATGATTTTAATCAAACTATGCACGAACTATGGAGTACGCTTTATATATCACACCAATGTTCATACATAACTATATCACAAGGTTTGATAGCTTCGAGATTGGGTATGGATTAACGATGTTTTCTTAATGTTGACCCTAGTGAAAGGTGGTAATCACTCGATCATATGGATAATGCCATTATCGATCATGCTTAGGACCTTTCCACCTACCATTAGATTTTTTTATACTTACAAAATGATGATCAAATATTTCCATATGGTATATCAAACTTCTTTATTATAACCGATGGTTTAGAGTAACTATAATATATGAAGTTTGACTAACAAGAGTAAAATGTGTTTAAAATATGACATTTAAACAATCACAAGGCTCGACCTGGGTATAAGCTCTCCCAAATAATAGTTTGTATGATTAACTTGTCAACAATAATAATAGGCTCTATCATTATTTGGAAAAGATAGTATAGGATTGTTTATTTATGACTGTACTTAGCACAATATAAGAACTTGGGTCATATTGGTTTACACTTAGAGTAAACTTCAGATTAAAACTCTAGGTAGAAAAATCTACCGTAATAGTTATATAAACATTAACTTGTTGTAAGTTAAACAACATGATAATAGTAAATTTATAATGGAATAAACCATGCTCAAGTCTATAATCATTGGAATGATACTAATAATACATTTACCTAAGATTTAGACTTATGAAGTAAGGGTAAATAGTATTCCATTATGTTACGATATTACAATAATCAAGCTTATAATGTTAAGGAGATTTCGAGGCAGTAAGATTCCTACATAATGCAAGTAATAATCAGATTGGAACATTGGTAAATAAAATGGTAATGTACATGGTTACAATAGTACATGCAACAAGACAATAATGTAAGTAAGAAATTTTAAAGTTGTTAAAGAGTAGTTTTATTTTACATACAAGTAACAGGCTGATTTTTTTTTCATAACTAGTAAGCTAGCGACAAAATAGAAACATGTACTCTATTGGAAATCTTTACTATCCAGATTGATAGAAGTCCTTCATGAAATAAAAGATAGTTATCTTACCTGATTAGAGCTTGCTTTTAAATAGTTAGTTAATTACAAGAATTTTACAAGCAATAGATATACTTCTTGCTACTTTATGAATTAAACCCCTACTGGATCGATCGTTACTTGTTAACCTGTAAGAACCAGCAGTCCATATGCATTAGCATAAATGCTAAGTAAGCCCAAGTTTTCAAAGATACTTTTCACCTACTTGCCAAAAAGTAAACTTATTAGTAAAACTGAAAGAAAGCTGTGTGCATGCCCATCTCTTATACTTTACACAAACATGATAGCTGTATTAGTTAACGTAATATGAAAATGACTAATACTAAGTGTTAGACTGTTTCATTTTCTGCTAACTGCTAGTAGTTAGTAAATTGTGTATTCAGACATTTAATGCTATCTTAAAAATTTTAAATTTTTATGAAATTTTGGGGTTTTGACATGTGGTATTAGAGCACAAGGTTCAAACACTAGGCCTTGATGAAGCCCAACTTGCTTTTATAAAATAGTGAATTTAAATTATTTTTGCTGATGTCATTTTTTTTATGTTATAAAACAAAGAAATTGTTCTGAAGTTTAACGACAGGTATGGAAAGACTGGAGGAATATGCGGAAGAGGGATCTCCCTTTACTGAACAAGAAAACTTACAAAGAGACCCTATACAAGAGGACATAACCACTAATTCCTCATAACTTTTACAAGCAGTAAAAGACTTAAAATCTGAGATGGAATCTGTTAAACTAGAAAATGAAAGGATTATGAGAGCTCAGGAAGAGCTGAATCAGGTCCTAACAGAAAGATTTCAAACTAAGGGAAAGGGGTAAAAGAGCTGATTCAGAAGATATAAGTCACCAACATAAATACAAAAGATTAAATAGACTAAAAATGAAAGCATCTCGTCTTCAGAGGTATTTGGTGATCAACGCAATTTTCATTGCACTAGTGATAGTAGTGATGATAACCATTATACTAAAAAGAGAAAATATGAACTCTATGAGGAAATTTCTGGGGAATTTAAAAAGATTAAACCACCAACATTCAATGGAGAGACTGGGAAGGGGGAGGAAGCAAAATACTGGTTATCTGGGATGAAGAAGGACTTCCATATTTACAACTATTCTAACCAATTAAAGGCTAGAATGTCTATCTACAATCTCTCTAGGAAGGCTGATATTTGGTGGTAAGACTTGAAGAGAGTGAAGGGAATAAGAGAGAAGAATGTAAATTGGAGTACCTTCAAGAAGTACTTTAAAAAGAAATTTCTATCTGAGCAGTACTATGAAGAGAGAGCAAAAGAATTTTATGAGCTTAAATTAGGTTCAATGACTATGAAAGATTTGAACAGTAAGTTTCTACGTATGCTTAGGTATGTGCCATACCTTATAGATGAAAAACTGAAGGTACAACGATTCCTCAGTTGTTTACCTTATCACATCAATGATAGGATTGAGTATGACAATCTAAAAACATTGGAAGAAGTTATGAGGAAAGCCAGTTTTTGTTTTGAATAGAATTGAAAGAAGGAGAGCATGGCCAACTGGAAGGCCAAAAAGAATAACAATCATTATGATCAAAAGAAGAAACAATTTGTGCCCAACTGGAATTCTAAAAACAATAAGGCCATAAATATTTCTAACAAGAATTTCCAAGGGAATAAGAATAATTCACCAAGCAATCAGAACAATCAAAAGGGTAAAGAGTTTGCTAATAATCATGGTAATTACACAAAGAAATTTGAACGCAAAGAACCTATAAAGTGCTGGGAATGTAATGGCCCACATTATGCCTCAGTCTGTCCTAATCGAAAAAAGACTGTCAGTAATATTCATATCATACAGGAGGAAATGACTGTTGGAGATTTAGTGAGGGCTATGCCCAGAATCAATGCATCCTTGGAGAATCGACAAGCAGAATATCAAACTTCCATGGTGGAAGTAGAAGGTATGATAAACCAAACCCCTATAGCTATTTTAATTGTTCCAGGAGCTAGTCTCATTTATATTTCACCTAAATTGGTAGAAAAATGTAAGTTGCCTATTGAAAAATTTGAAAATTCTTGGATGGTTTAGTTAGCCACTTGTGCAAAAAGGAATGTAACTTGTTTTGTAAAGAAATGTGTAGTAGTTATGGATCAATTTGAAACTGTGGTAAAGCTAAATGTACTACCTCTTGGTTCTTATGAGTTACTAATCGGTATGGATTGGCTAGAACAACATAGGGTGATTTTAAACTATTATGATAAAACCTTTACATGTATAAATAATGATGGAAAATCAATAAGTGTAAAGGGGATCCCTAGAAGAACCACCATAAGCCATATTTCTGCTCTGCAGCTTAAGAGGGCTGTTAGGAAGGGTTGTAAAGCTTATGCAGTAACAATAACTGATGAGGAAAATCTAACTAAGATAGACAAATTAAAATTGGAAGACATACCAGTTTTAAGAGAGTATGTTGATGTATTTTCGGAAGAAATTCCAGGACTACCTCCAAAAAGGGAACTAGATTTTACCATCGAGCTGGTACCTGGTGCAGTACCCAGCTCAAAGGCCCCTTATCGAATGAACATACTTGAACTTAATGAATTAAAGTCACAATTAAAAGAACTTATTGACAAGAAGTATATTCGACCCAGTGTGTACACCTAGGGGGAACCTGTCATCTTCGTTAAGAAAAAGGACCGAACTATTCGACTTTGCATAGATTACTGTCAGTTGAATAAGATGACTATTAAAAATAGATATCCATTGCCTCGCATAGATGATTTTCTTGATCAACTACGTGGAGCCACAGTGTTTTCAAAAATTGATTTAAAGTCGGGATATCACCAAGTTAGGATTAAAGATGAAGATATCTTTAAAACAACTTTTAGGACTCGATATGGTCATTACGAGTTTGTCGTCATGCCATTTGGGATTACTAATGCCCCAGTTGTTTTTATGTGTTTAATGAATAACGTTATGCATAAGTATCAAGATAAGTTTGTGGTCATGTTTATCGACGACATATTAATCTATTCGAAAACCGAGTTAAAACTCCACCTAAATATTAATTGCATGCGTCGGTCAGTACATACTATAAAATATTTATTAGGTTTAGCAATTCTTAGAATTTATGCGGTGGTTAATAAATTTTTTAACTTTTTAAAACTGTCTTCACACTTCTGATTCCAATCGAATTTATTCCCTTTCTTCTGTAAAGAGGTTATAGGATTTCAAATTCTTGAAAACCCTTCGATGAATCTTCGATAATAGCTAGTAATCCCCATGAATGATTGGACGTCAGTTATGTCTTTTGGGACTGGACAATCCTCGATTGACTTTATCTTTTTGGGGTTGACAAAAATTCCTTCTTTAGTCACCACATGACCTAGATACTGAATTTTATCCTTAAAGAAGTCACATTTACTAAATTTTGCATATAGTTGATGTTCTCGTAACTCTTCTAAGACAATTTTTAAGTGTTCTTTATGTTCCTCTTCAGATTTTGAGTAAATTAAAATGTCGTCAATAAATATGACCACAAACTTATCTAGCTATTTATGCATTGAATTATTCATTAGACACATAAAAATAGCTGGGGCATTAGTAAGCCCAAATGGCACAACGACAAACTCGTAATGACCATATCGGGTCCTAAAATATGTTTTAAAGATGCCTTCATCTTTGATTCGGACCTGATGGTAACCAGATCATTAATCAATCTTTGAGAATACCATTGCTCCACGTAGCTGATCAAACAAATCATCTATGCGGGGTAATGGATATCTTTTCTTGATAGTCATTTTATTTAATTGATGGTAATTTATACATAGTCGTAGAGTTCCATCCTTCTTTTTAACAAAAATAACAGGTGCTCCCCAGGGAGACACACTGGGTCTAATGTAATTCTTATTAATGAGTTATTTTAATTGCGACTTAAGTTCATTTAATTCCAGTATATTCATCTGATAAGGGGCTTTTGATCTGGGCACTGCACCAGGTACCAACTCAATAGTAAAATCTAATTCTCGTTTCGGAGGTAGTCCTGAAATTTATTCTAGAAATACATCTAAATATTCCCTTAGGATCAGAATATCTTCCAGTTTTAATTTATCTTTGTTATTAGTATTTTATTCATTAATTACTATTACGGAAAAAGCTTTACAGCCCTTCCGAACAACTTTCTTAAGCTGTAATGCAGAAATATGCTTTATCGCGGTTTTCCTAGGGATTCCTTTTACATTTACTTTTTCTCCATTGTTATTTATGCAAGTAAAGGTTTTATCAAAACAATTTAGGACCACCCTATGCTTTTCTATCCAATGTATACCAATTAACATATCATATGAACCTAAAGTTAACACATTAAGCTTAACAGAGGTTTCAATCTGATCCATAGTTACTGTACAATTCTTCACAAAGCTAATTACTTTTCTCTTTGCACCAGTAGCTAGCTGAACTAACCATGACCTTGCAAAATTTTCAACTGATAGCTTACAGTTTTCTACTAAATTAGGAGAAATATAGCTTAAACTAGCTCCTGGATCGATTAAAATAGATATATGTATTTGATTTAGCTTGCCTTCCACTTCCACCATGGAAGTTTCATAATCTGCTTGCCTGTTCTCCAATGTTGAGTTGATCCTGGGCATTGTCCTCGCTAGATCACCAATAGTCATCTCCTCATATATAGTGTGTATGTTGCTAACAGTCTTCTTCTGATTGGGGAAAAGTGATGCATAATGTGGACCATTACATTTCTAGTGTCATAACCCCAAATTTTCACATTTTTTTTTTGGGATGTAACATAAATTGTTTATAGTCGCAGTTTATGAACTGCTAGAGGTTAATGGATAAATGAAACAGTTAACAAACTAATGATTAACTTAAATTAATACTATCTTAATTTCGATATGTGATGTAAATAATCTGCATTTAGTTGTTTCTAGCTACACTGATAGTTTGATTTTGTCAAGTAGGTGGGAAGTTACTTTCTAACTGGGGCTTACTTAGCGATAGCTAACTTATCTGGATTTCTGGATCTTACAGGCTGACAGGTAAATTTTGAACCAGTAAGAGTTTATTAAGGCGTTAATCCAGATATACTTCTTTTAGCATAAAAAAAATATACTACTAGAGTAAAAGTTTGTTTAATAGAATTCAAGGATACTACCAGGTAAAGTAACGTTTCTTTTACTTGTTTTTAAACTGTAACAATACTTTAAAATTCATGTCGTGAAGATCAATAATTTGCCCTACTGATTGTCTTTTATCAGAACGATTGCTATGTTAGATATATCTTCTTTCCATCTATACGTTACGTTATTTACGAGTTCTTCATAGAGCTCATAATTTAGTGTATCCAAACTTTTATTGAAATAAGAGTTTTCTGCTGTTGTTATTTCTAAAAGTTAAAAAAACTACTTAAGTATGGAAATAGACATATGGCCTTTCGAGAAATAAGCTTATATAGAACTCTTAGCTTTACCTTTAATTAAGCTTTAGTAGAAGAAGTTTGTCAGCTTATTAATGCATTGTATTTATAAATGCTCATCTGCCTAAATGTTGTCAAGTTGTGATTCTAACTTCCAAATTTCTTCATGACTTAAGTAAAGTGACGAATTTACATCACACTATTATTTATTTGTAATAACAAATGATACTATACTTTTCTTGGATAGTTCTACTATCCTTTACTACCAAGTCTATACTAACCTTGGTTTGGTTCATCTTAGAGCTTTGGTATATTAGGGAGATCAAAAGATCATGTATTTCCAAGAAATTTATCTTACTCTTAGTACTGTTGACTACATTTAAAAGTAGGAGTTATTATAGGGTGTAATTATTATTTACTTTCATTTACAAGTAATGATCTATAAACCAGCTCCTTATCCACTAGTGTTTGCTTAAACTAGTTCTAACAGCATAGATAGGCATCGTTTATGTCTATAACAAGAAATGGTCAGTAGTAGTATAGGCAACTCTTGTTCAACAATTTTTACTATACTATAGATCTCTTCATAAAAAGTTTTATTAAGAAGGATTATAAGATCCTTATGAAACAAGGACATCGATGAAAAATATGTTTTGGTTTATTACCATCTAAGATTTCAAGGTTTATAATATAAGGTTTATTGATACTACAAAAACCTCGTTTATTAACCTAGCTTGACTTCCTAGTCTATCATTGGAATGATACGTTATTGACTTTATATTTTATAATATCACTATAGTTGTTGTTTAAATTATTGGAAATAATTTGTTGTCCCGAAAAGTAGTGAAAACTATATCATTCGACCCACTATGGATAAAATAATTTGGTGGGCACGGGGAACATTTACCACTGTGCAAAGCATAACTTAAAAACTCATGATGCAACCCTAGCTCTCATTATTGTCAAGGGTTTTGGTCTTTGCTCTGTCTGGTTTACTACGGCCATGAGGGCTCGCTTGCTTGTCTCCAGCTCCTCTGTCTGTGTGTAGAGATGTGTTGCCACTCTAGTGTGAGAATGGAGAGATACACAGTTTGCATTTGATTTCTTCTGCATGCATTGCATTGTTTTGCTGTGCGTGTAGTTGTTTTTTGTCAGTAATTTGCAGTGTCAATTTCTTGCACGACCATTGCCAAGCCTTTAATCCTGCTCCAGTCGTTAGTGTAGTATGTGTTTGGAGCCTGCTACCTCTATCATTAGTGAGCACGAGGGTTGTACTGTTCGTTATGCTGGTTTATCTCCTTCGTGGCTTCAAATTTCTTTGCTTCTAGGTAATAATTTGTTTTACAATTGTTTGTAAGTTTAAGTTACAGTTATGACTATACAACTTGGTTTCTAATTAAGGTTTTCTCATGCACCTGTAGGTTACAACTCGCCCTTATGCTGGAAAGAACCCTCTCCAAGTTTGGATTGACAACCAGACTTACGGGTAAGCCTTGGTTACAATGTGGCAACTCCCTTCTTGGCAATGGTTAGGGGAAAGGGTTTTCAGTTGGGAAGAAAAATACGAGCTCGGTTCCTCTAGACTTTGGCTGTTTAGTTTTCAGTTTTTAGATTTAGTTTTTCTTTATTACACCCTTGCCTATAGCAGGGTGGCTCCAGCCATGATGCCATGACTTGTATCTTCTTTTTCTTATCTTATAAAAGATATACAACAAAAGAGGGTTTTAATAACTTGACTGTTAGTTTTGTTTCCAAACTCACGCCATGATGCTTGATATACCAGCCATGAGCTGGGTGTTGTAAATTTGTTATGTTTAAGCCTTTCGACCTGACAAAGTAATATACTTGGTTTAAAATATTTCTTTTTAGCTTCGAGCTCTGTCTTGATTATGAATTGGTTTTATAACCTATACATTGTGGCTCTAAGGAATTATAGTCTCTCCTTCTTCGACTGTTAATATAGATAAAGATTTATTAAGGTTTTCTTTTGTAATTACATATGTAATTGTGAACACTGTAAGTTCAGTCTTAAAATAAAATTTATATGCTTATACTTATTAAATTCGGATAAAACCCTAGGGTTACTGTAAAAGAACCCTTAGATAAAAATATTCTTAAATTTATTAACTGTGTTGGTTTCTGTTTACCTATATTATCTTGTTACAATAGTGTCAGCAATGTTTATCCTGTTTAAATATTTTCTTTTCTTTAAATATAGGAGTTTATACAAATACTGTAAGTTCTTATTATAAGACTGTACTCAGTCAGTGTGTGTAATTTATAATATTAACTTGTTCTGAAAAATACAAGCTAGGGTTTTCCTGAAATTAAACCCTTGTCTAATTTAGTTCTTCAGTTTATTAATAGTTAAATTCTGCTTCTTTTTAATTTCGTTAAGCTATTATTACAGGTGTGTTGTGTAAATGTACATTTGCTTCTAGAAAGGACTGTAACAGTCTATAGTAGACTTAATCGTTTATATTTATTATTATCCAATTAAATGGTTTGCAGCTTAGATGTTTTTATCTAGAATAGTTTAATAACTTGGTTAGGGTTTTGACCCCGAAGTTTTATATTTACAGGTATAAGCCTGTCTAATAATTATAAATAGTTTCTACATAGGTATTATTTAGTTTTATACTAGTTATTAATTATATTTTCATTGCTTTTATTTAATAAATTGTCTAGTAGAATTTACTCAGAGTTTTTGAATGATATAGCATAAATTTTGTAACTCAGTTTACTCTTATAATCTAAGTACTTTGAAATTTAACCCTATTTGGTTTATAGTAAATACTAGTTCTAGATTTAGTTGATATTGTTAGAGAATAAACTATGTGATTAGTAGCTTGTTTATTTACTTAACTGTAAGTAATCCATGTAACTCTAATGGAATTTTCTGCTGCATTTCATTCAGTTACTAAGTGAAAACAGAGAAGTATAAACATATCATAACACTATTTAACCTCCATAATATTTTAACATAAATAAAATTACTCTACCATCCGTAAACACACAATCTTATCTACTCAAACATTCTCTTATCTTCTTAAACATTCTACCTATGCTAGAGTACTACCTGGATTTCCACGTGTGGAGAAACACAGACTAGAAATTATTTCTATTTTGACATATCACTTTTATAATCAAGTTCATTTCTTCAATCATTTTAAAATAATGCTAGATTCTAACATTCTACAAACTAACTCTGTAACATTCACATATCAGTCCAACTCATATTGATTTATCTAATACAGTAAAACAAAATAATGTAGAACCTATTTAGAACCGATGACAATAGCATTAGGAGGTCGTTCCTCCCTACCAATCTCCTAGAGAGCGCTCAAACAACGCTTCCTCAGGACCCCCGAGCCTATTCCTGGTCTTCTTGGCTGAGAACTGGTGGAGAAGCAAACAATAGACTAGTTCAATAACTCAGTAAAACACCCTGCTCTCAGCAGTAAGATCTTTCAGCTTAAAAGCTGCACTAGATCACTCAGTAGTTATCCCCTCAAACTCTTTCCACAATTCCCTTCCTTTGAATTTCTTTGAAGTACATTCATTCACCTGAATGATCACCTCTCTGGAATGAGCACCCAACTCTCTTCAATGGGAATTTTTATAAATATTTCCTAGGTCTTTTGGGTCAGTTTTCATTAATTGAGCCACCTGCTCTGATTCCACTTTCTTGGGGAATCATGATCCCAATTGTAGGGAGGTTTCCACCTGCAACAGTTGGAAGTGGTTTGAGGATGCTTCCACATGTCGGTTTTCTCTCCACCCAGTCTCCCCCACCAATTTGACTAGTAAACACTCTTTTAATAGCTCTCCTGAGCTGTTGTCTCCTCCTTTATTTATTTATAATTAAAATATTCAGAATTACATTAAATATCCTTGACTTTGCTGAGTCATCAATTACAACTTAGCATAAAATTTAACATATTGTCCTCAAATAACATCAAATAATATAAAATTGTTTTTTTGCAAAATTGGGGCATGTGACAGCCAACACTTTATTGGTTCCTTTCATTCAAAGTTCTTGGTATAGTTACTGTGGTTGTTAATAGATTCTTTATTTCTTTGATTATTTGGATTGGTCTGTGAATTACTTTTGCTCCCTTGGAAATTTTTACTGGGAAAATTTCTGGTGTTATTATTCTTAAAATTTTGGTTAGGTACAAAACCATTCTTTTCCTGTTCAAGGTTATTATTTCTTCTAGCCTTCCAGTTGGTCATGCTTTCCTTTTTGCGATTCTGTTAATAATAGAAATTCACTTTTCTCATTGCTTCTTTTAAAGTTTTCGGATTGTCATACTCAATTCCGTCCTTTATATGATAGGGTAAACAACTGAGAAACCGCTGTACCTTAGGTTTATCGTCGACAATATATGGCACATACTTGAGCAGACTTAGAAATTTACTATTTAGTTCTTTCATATTGATTGTTCCCAGTTTTAGTTCATAAAATTCCTTAGCCCTCTCCTCATAGTACTGTTTAGATAAAAATTTCTTCTTGAAATATTTCTTAAATGTACTCCAATTAATAGTTTTCTCCCTAATACCTTTTAAAACTCTTTTTAGGTCCTGCCACCAAATATCTGATTTTCCTATAAGATTATAAATAGCCATCTTGGCCTTCATTTGATTAGAGTAGTTATAAATTTGAAAGTATTTCTTCATCCTAGACAACCAGGATTCTTTCTCTTCTCCCTTCTCAGTTTCACCATTAAAGGTTGGTGGTTTGATTTTCTTGAATTCTCCAGAGATTTCTTCGTAAGGTTTAACTTTCTCTTCCTAGTATGATTATTGTCTTCACTACTATCACTAGTATATTGATAATTTTTTTTATGTGAATCACCATACACTTCAGAAGATGAGCTACTTTCAGTTTTAAACGGTTTAGTCTTTTTATCTTTATGTTGGTAACCCATATCTTCAGATTCAATTCATTTATCTTTTTCCTCATTATGAAATATTTCCATCAAAATCTGATTTGGCTCCTCTTGAGCTCTCAGAATCCTCTCATTTTATTTTTTGACCATTTCCATCTCAGAGTCTTAGTTCCTTAATTGTTTGCAGTAATTTAGAAGAATTATTAGTTATTTCTTCTTGTATAGGTTATTTTTGAAAATTATTACATTCAGTATAGGGAGACTCCTCATACGCATATTACTCCATTCGTTCCATACCTGTAGTTAACTCAGAAAAATTCTCTGGAAATATCATTTAAAAGAAAGTAAAATCAGTATACTTATTTAAATTTACTATTCCATTTATACAAGTTGAGCCTCATTCAGGCCTAGTGTTTGAACCTTGTGCTCTGATACCACATGTAATAACTCAAAAATTCGTAAAAATTTAAAATTTATCATGTGACATAAAATGTCAAGTGTCAAAGCTAATGAACCATTAACTGTTAGCGGATATTAAAACAATTTTTAAAGAAAACAAAGATTACTTCATTTATATGGTTCTGTATAACTTAAGGCTTATCTTAAATACTATGTTGGTATGGTTATAACATAGCAGTTGTATTTTTCAGAAAGTAGAAAAGAAATCTGAATCTTAATTAAAGCTAAGTATGTTATTGTTTTTTTTTGTCAAGTAGGGAGAATTGCTTAGGTGTAATCGGGGCTTACTTAGCTAATAGATAACACAATGGAAATGATGGTTCTTTTTACAGGTTATAACAGGTAAGCATTTTGTTCCAGTAAATATCCAGATCAAGAAATATACTTCACTAGCATAAAAGATATAATGCTAGAATTTAAAATGTTGTTTGTAGCTTGTCTCTGTAAGAGGTAACGTTGACATAGTTAAGGTTGTCAAACTGCATAATAATGGTAATAAACAAAATTTGTGGAAGGATGGATTAAATGCATAATCAGTCTACTATTAAAATGGAACCAAATCAAACTGGATGATTAAGATCCTTTCTGAAGAATACTCCTACTTCTGCTCATGAGTATTAATGGGCTAATGTTTAAACAAGGAAGAGACATGTTCCTGCAACCTTTATGTTTTAATTTCATATCCGTCATAAAACATTTAGAGCTGGTTTTTAAATCGTATTCATTTGATTTCTTTTGCAAACATAAACAAAATAGACTGAGTAGTTAAATTATTACTTAGTCTTTTTTGTTTATAAAGTTTTGCTTCCTAAGAGATTCTCTTTTCAATAAGGTCATCATACCCATTAGAAGTATTACAAAATTCACCCTTACCCTAGGGTTTCTATAATTAGATGTTCTCTTAATAGATAGAAAACTACTTGACCCTTAAACTATTTTTCTCAATAATTGGATACTAGTTTACACTCAAGACTCTTGTAAAAGAGTAGATAGGTTGCACCTACTTGTTTTCCCAACTATTCATTGTGTATAAAACTTGGTCCAAGTTTTCATTTATAAATGATTGAGTTATTCTTCAAGTTTGGAAGCTCTACTTTAGAATTTTTATTAACTGTGTCTTCTACCTCGTTCTCTAGTGTAACCTCTAGCTATGAATTACACTTTCAAAACTCCATGATTCATATGATTGCTTCAAGGGATGATTAGATTACTTTTCTAATTAATGTTTACTATTAATAGCATGGTCATTTATTTATATTCTATATCATAGTTAGAAATATCCTAACTATCTAGTAGCCAAAACAAAAAGAAACAACCACCTTATATATCCTATGGTTTAACTCTATGTATCAACAAGACCATGAATAACATGATTTACATTTCAAAATAAAATTATTGATATGGTTTTGGCTTGATTTGCAATGATATGATGTATATTGGCAATAGTGTAATCGACTATTGTTTTCAACCCACGGTGGTGAAAATTATTAACGGACACGTGGGAGGAGATTACACCATTAGGTTTTTTTTTGGTTGACTTATGATCTGTTCGAACCCTACACCTCGCATTGTGAGGGTTTCTTCGACTGAGGGTGCGGCCGAGCTGAGAGCTCGTGGTCGCCATGGCCTTGCGTTGACCTCTGAGATGGAAGCATCGTCCTCCAAAAATATTTCTAGCTGTGTAGGGAAAACATACTGTAGTTTTTAGAAACTTATAGACTGTTGTGGAATATCTTGTGCGTCAAGGTTGGTTTCTACCACTGACTTGAGAAACTGTGAGTGTTGTTCAAGAAAAACACAATGGAAATAAGTTTTAAATTAAGATTTGTTTTTGTTTCTTGTTGGAGTACTGCCTTTGTGTGGTGTTCTTTCACTTCAATCGTGGTTCAGGGTTTCGAAGCACTTTGTGCTCACACACTTTCTAGGCTTCTTGTTCTAAGGTGTCATCGAGCTAGGCTCCAGTGGCTTCGCTTCCACGACTTCTCCAACACAAGATTTTACCAGGTAACGACTCGTCAAAGATTATAGATTAATAAACTTAGGGTTTTCCATTATATTTTTAAGGTTATAACTTATAATGTTACAATGTGCAGCTCTCTCTTCAGGCTAGAATTTGAATTTGGTTACAAGACTCTCCTCAATATTCAGCAACGCATCCCCTGGTAAGCCTTAGTGATAACTGAGGGTTTTTCTCTACGCTTAAGTTATGGTGGAAATGTTTATGACTATTGTAGCCATGACCCTATGGTTTTTATAGAGCCTTCATGGCCTCGAAAAAAAAGAATGTAAAAGATGTTTTTGATTTTAAAACTCGGCTCTAAGACGTGACTATAGTGTCCAACCACTAGGTGGTTTTCTTGAATATTTAAGTTGGTATTTGCAGAGATAGAAATGATAGTATATTTTTTTTTATTTCTTTAAACTAAAGGAGGGTTTTTACTACTGTAAATTGTAGTTGTAATAGATTTTGGTTTGAACTTCTATTTAGACTTGAGAAGTTGTTTAGGACAGGCTCAAAGCCTTGACAGATAATATAAAAATGCCACATGCCACTATACCTATTACATTTCATCTCTGTTTAATTTTGTTTACAATATTATTTTTAATTTATATTTACAATTAGGTATAGATGGTTTATGGCAGTTTTATTATCTACTTTGCACAGTATTATCAGGTCAATAAAATATTTTGTTTCTCTTTAAAGATTATTATTGGATAATCTACAACTCTGTAATTAAATGGTTTTTCAGAAATAATTTTAGCTCTATAATTATTTTGATTTTAGTAACAATTATTTATTGTTGTTATTAAGTTTAGAAAAACTCTGTTAGGTTTTTGTATTATGAAAAGGAACAAAATTGTCTATTTTAGAGATGAATTCTATCTCTTGAAAACCCTAGATGGTTCTTGAGGGTTGCAGTAATAACACCTGTGCTTATAGTAAACATAGTTTAAATGAAAGCCTGAATAAATAGTTAAAAAGACATATGAAAATAATAACTAGGCTAAACCCTAAGTAAGACTTTTACTGTTCCTATAATTGTTTATTTAAATTTATTTATTGTATTTATAATAAGTGTTAATACTAGTGTTTAATTCTATAAATATTTAATTACTAATGGTTGTTATATAATTTACTTTTTCCTGTAATTAGATAATGCAGATACTTTCAATAGACAGAGCAAGTACAACTAGATTTCTGTAAATAAATTACGTAAAACTATAGAAGTAATTATTTACATTTGCCTTCAGAGTTAAGAAATAGATCTACTTATCTAAACTAAGCAAACCTGATGTACTAGAGTAATTCCTTGTAAAAGGCGTGGAAAAATATAGTTTGGTAAATTTTTCTATCTATCTAATAACTTAGTATTATCTCTATTGCTTTACCCTAATCTAACTAGATTACTAAATTTCACAGTATTAACATCTATCTCTTCCTTTTCCTTAACAATCATAATAAAACAATATACTAATCATGAGAAAATTCTTAAATTTTTCTGAATAGTAAATAAAATAATAATAGAAGCTAAAACAATTAGAACCTGTCAAATAGATGAGGTGACAATAGCTTAAGGAGGTTGTTCCTCGCAACCAACTCCTGGAGAAAGCTTAGTCTGCAATTTCTCAGGACCGCCGAGCCTGTCTCCTGGTCCTCCTAGTAGAATACTGGGTGAGAGATGTAATTCTTGAGATCCTTTGCAAATTTACTGAATGTACAACAGCAACTCAGCCCTACTTACAATAGTAATAAATTCAGCTTAGAATAACTGTACAAGTTCATTCTTCAACACTTAACCCCTCAAACTCACTTTAACAGGTCCCCTCCATCGAATTTCTCGTGTGCACTTCATTCACTTAGAATGATCAAAATTCCAGAATGAGCAGCCTCAGCTGTCTTCAATGGGAAGTTTTATATCAATGCCTAGGTCTTTTGGGTTAGTTTTTACTTAATGAACCACATTCTCCTATTCCCCTTTCTTAGGGAATCATGACCACAAATATAGGGAAGTTGCCACCTGCAACAATTAGAAGTAGTTTGAGGATGCTGCCACTTGTTAATATACTCTCAACCCAGTCTCCTCCACCAAGTGACCAGTAAACACTCATTTAACAGCTTCCCTAAGTTGTTGTCTCATCATTTATTTATTTATTAATAAAATATTCTGCAATACATTAAATTATCCTTGACCCCACTTGGTCATTAATTACAAACTTTCTCATAAAATATAACATAATGTTCCTCAATAAAATTAAATTGTTTTTCAAATTGGGGCATGTGACAGCCACCGCCAAACATAAATACATACCTAGAAGTAGACTTTTGATCTGTAGAATCCCCTGCCCAATCTGAATCTGTATAACCAACCAACTCTAGCTCAGAGTCTGCAGCATAGTGAATGTCGTAGGTCCTGGTGCCCTGAATATACTAGAGGATCCTCTTGGCTGCCTTCCAATGGAGATCATGAGACTACTACATGTATTTTGATAAATCATTCATGGCATAACAAATATAAGGATGAGAATGTGTCAAGTAAATCAAGCTACCAATCAACTGGCGGTAGATAGTGCAATCCATGGGTGGAGTGTTTTTTCCCTCTTCAAGGTTGATTATTGAGATGAAAGGGAATGTCACAGCCTTACATTCAGCCATGTTAAACTTCACTAATAGGTCTAAAATTTATTTATACTGAGTTACCATTATTTGATCAAAATTTTGTGAAATTTCGAGCCCCAAAAATTGTTTCAGTAGGCCTAAATCGCTCATCTCAAATGCATCATGAAGGGCAGTTTTAATGAATGAAATGGAAGCAAGTATGCTACCAGTAATCAAGAGATCATCAACATATAAAAAAATTATAAGTAAATGACCATCACACTTCTGTAGAGACACATTTGGATCAGACTTACACCTTCGGAAGTTTTGTAAAAGGAACAATGCATCCATCTTGGCATACCATGATCTTGGGGCCTGTTTCAACCCATATAATGACTTCTGAAATTTTCAAACGAAAGTAGGATCTAAAATATAGCCCTCAAGATGCTTCATGTATATCTCCTCATGAATATATCCATGTAGAAAGGAACTCTTGACGTGCATATGATGTACCTCCCAATGCTTGGATGCCGCAATGGCCAAAACTAGGCGGATGGAGTCCATCTTTTCCACTGGTGCAAAGGTCTCATGGTAGTCCACTCCTTAGACATGGGAGAAACCTTTTGAAAATAGCCTTGCCTTATAATTGTATGTTGTTCCATCAGCAGCAACCTTTTTCTAAAACACCCACTTGCATTGAACTAATTTCCTCCCAGGTTGAAGGGAAACTAGCTCCCAAGTAGCATTTTTCTAAAGAGAATTAAACTCTTCGTCCATGGCAGCTTGCCATCTCGGATCTTTAAGAGGATGGTAGTAATACTTATAATCTGACCCAATCATTAAATAACAGGTCTCAGACAATAAATCATCATGGCAAGAGAGTGCAATACCCGCTCTTTGAAATTCATACTGGGTTCTTCTTGGATCTGCAGGATTTCCAATGTTTTCCCTGACGGAAGAAAGCGTCTTCTTGGCCCAAGTTGGGAGATTTGTTTGCACTTCAGAATCTGATTCAGAATATTAAATTTCTTTCTCACTAATATCAGATATCAGTTCTGTAGAATCTGAGTCATCACTCCCACTTTTATAACCCAAATTGTTAGCAGAATGGGAAGGAAAATCAACAGAATTTTCTTCAACTAGCTCTACCTCTTGGAGAGGCTCATCAAACAGAACACTTATTTCGATGAAAATTTTCTTTGTTCTGATATTCAGCAGCTTGAATACCTTGGATCCTTCTAGATATCCAATAAACAAACATTGAACACTTTGCGGTTGCAAATATTTCCTTTTGTCAGACGGAATTCGGGCCCATGTAGTGGATCCAAACACCTTGAAATTTGACACATCCGACTTGTGTCCAAAATAGGCTTAGAAAGCTGTCTTACCTTTCATAGAGGATTGAGATACTTTGTTTCGAATGTATGCAGAAATAGTGATGGCCTTAGACCACAAATTTTCATCCAATCCTTTTTCTTCCAACATGCATGTGGTCTTCTCCTTTAGAGAGCGTTTTTTCCTTTCCGCTACACCATTTTGTTGAGGAGTGTAGGGAACAGATTGTTGGATATTGATCCCACTATATGAACATATGTGCAGAAATTCAGAACTGATATATTCCCCTCCATTATCAGATCAGAAAGATTTGCTCTTTCTCTAAGAGGCATTCTCAACTAGTGCTTTCAATTCAATGAATTTCTCCAATACTTCAAAGTTTTTCTTGATGAAGAAAACCCAAGTGTATGTAGAAAAATCATCTATGAAGGTGAAAACATACCAAGATCCATTCATGGATGTGGTTTTTATAGGTACGCTTATATCAGAATGAATCAGCTCCAAAATACTCTTTGCTCGATTTTCCTTCCCCCGATCAAACTTGTGGTCAGGGTGTTTACCGACAATACAACCCTTGCAAATTCCTTTGGTAGATTTGATGACTGGGAGGCATTCAACCATGGAATTTTTATGAAGTTACTGCAAGTATTTGAAGTTCAAGTGACCAAAACTCTCATGCCAAATCCTAGTGACCTCATTTCCATGACACAGAAGAGTGGTGGGCTTTGCATCCGCCAGGAAATGGGAAAATTCATAGGATTTTGCATCAAGATTTGCTAAGCATTTTCCAACAAGTTTACCAGATGCAATCTCATTGATTTCTATATCATTGGGGCTGAAGGTTAATCTCTTGGGCACTCTGATATGAGTCATTTAATATACACTCAGGAGGTTGGAAGCCAAGGAGGGTACATACAGAACATTGTAAAAAGTGCCATGTTCAAGATTTATTGTACCTTGTCCCTTCGAAATAATGGTAGAACCATCTCCCATGTGGATGGGAATGATTTTTTTGGAATCCAGGGGGGAAAAAGAATCTCTGATTTCCATCATGTGATTCAAAGCTTTATATTCTATGAGGAGAGTATTGGGCTTCGAGGTGCTTTCCATGAGAGCATGACCTCTTTCTTGGTGGAAATCCTGATCTTGGTTATCTTTCTTCCGAATGTTCTCCAGAAGGTTGACGTCGTTTGTCTTGAGGAGAGAGGTCAACTCATCAAGTTTCTTCTTCATGCAAGCATGTTCAGGGTGGAAGCCCTTCCCGCAGTAGGAGCACTTGACTTTTCTCCTTTCCTTGGTTTCCCTTGTTCTTGTGTTTCTTTGAGCCGGAAGGCTATTCTTGCTGGTTCTTTTCTTTAGGATTTGGAGCATCAAATTTAGCCTTTGAATTCTTCTACTTCCTTTTCCCTTCAAATATTTTGACCCCGAAGCAAATAGAGCTTGATCTTTTGAGGATATGAGAATCCCCATTTGAAAAAGATTGTCATGCTCGTTTGTAAGGGTTTTGATGAAGTAATCAAGAGAAGGAATTTTCTAGTTTGGGGTTGTTAGCTTCCTTGTATGGAATGTTGAAACAAAGATCGAATAGTCTAGAACAATTTTGGAGAGGATAGCTAGGATGAGCTGGTCATCTTCATTCTCCACCTTGCATTGCATTAGCTGGAGCACCAAATGTTTGAATTTTGTGAAAAATTCATTCATGGATTCGAAGCTGCTTGGATTCAGGGAGATCAACTCATTCTCAAGCAGATAGATCTGAAGATCATATTGTTTATCAAACAAGGTAGCGAGATGATCCAAAATCTCATTCGGAGTCTTCATTCTTGATATGTGGAAAAGAATATCCTTGGAGATAGACAAGCAGAAGAAACCATGAGCCTCATCCAGTGTATTCCAGTATTTTATCTTCTTTGCAGTAGCATCAGGATCTAATTATGTGTTCATTGTGACCTAGTCGAGCCCTCTTGAATGGAGCTGAATCTCCATATCCTCCTTCCATTGGTGGTAATTGAAGGAGGTGAGAGGATTCAGAGAATGAGCCATGGAGCTATTGTAGAGAATGCAGTTAAGAACCTGCAAAAACCTGCAGTCAACACAATAAAGTCACCGTAAGATCGGACAGCCTGCACATTTCAGGTTTTCATCACACCCAGCATAATTGATCAAGCAAGCTTGATCAATAATTCCTTTACTTGGGGTATTAAGTGGTAAACCTTCGTCTTCTGGTGCAGGGCTAGAATTTGAGCTTTTGCTCAATTTGCATGCCAAATCTGACAAAAAACATGTTTTCTTGAAGAATGAGCTTCGTCCTGCCATGAGCTCTGATACCATATTAATTCTGTCACAACAATATTTGAGATAAAACATAGAATCACAAGAGATTCAAGACAAATTAGACATGAAATGATTCAACGGTACTGCAATAGGAGGCTACAGCTCTATATAATCAGTAATAGAATGAGTAATACAATACAATGTCATGCAGAATGCATGAATTCCAAGACAATTCGAATTCACAAGGAGGTCATTCGAATTGCATGGATGGGTGTAGCGTAACTGAATGTTAGCAACACTAGACACACTTAGTTAACCACTAATATAGCCATAATTGACTCACACTGAGTCCTAACTGAATTGGAGTACAATAGATGACTGAGTATAATTGAATGTAACTCAGACACATGTCACTGCATGCCAAATAGTAGGTGGTATCGCATCACTAACTCCAAGTAGATCTGATGAAGTTAACTGAAGTGATACTGGTCAACAGAGGCAGTTGGAGGCACATTAGCTAACTCTAGTTCATCCCAATCAGCCCCAAATAGATAATTTCATGATGGAGGTGCCTTTACAACTTAGTTTAAATGATGGTTAGGTGAAACACCAATCAATTAGCAATTAGGTGCACTTATGACACTCAGATCACCCCATAATTGCTCCCTGTTTGAACGAGGAAGCCCAGTTAGCCTCCCCGATTGAAGGAGAAGGATGAGTTTGCCTCCTTGCTTGAAGGAAGGTATGGGTGTGCTCATGCTGATGTCATAGTGTGCTTATCTGATGTTGATTAAGTCAATTAAACTTAGGATAGTGGGTAAATAGGCCAAAATTGACCAAATAAGTGTGTAATTTGGGTAAATGACTCCAACATTGGGAACATCTTGTTCCACTGAATTATGAAAAACTTTGTTCTAATCATAACAATATGTGTACAAACATAATTGTTCTGTAACATGATACAACAATGGCCTTGCTAAGTGAGAGTGCAGATCAAACTAAAGAGGGTACACCAACACCACATACATCGCAACCAGAGCAAGAACACTCTGAATCCAGTCAAGCATTATGTAAACGATGAGGAACATGATCACAGAAATATAGAGCTTCAAAGTGGACAATGAGGAGCTAAAGAAGGCTCAGGAAAGGAAGCAGGAGATTAATGAGATACCATTGCAAAGTCTACAAGAGAAGAATAATGGGGAAAAACCCCAAACAAAAAATGGGAAGGACCCGAAAGTTCTAGAGAGTGTCGAAAGAAAAGACAGTTCCTCCAATGGAACTCAAAAATCTGCAAATCGAGCCAAGTGGGTTAGAAAAAAAAAATCAACCGCTTGGAAGGGGAATTTAAAAATATTAATCCAACTAGCTTCGACAGGGAATCCAAGACCAGAGAAGAAGCAGAGGCTTGGCTGATAGCCATTAAAAAGTACTTTATAATTTACAATTATTTTAGCAACATGAAGGTGATAATTTCCATCTACAACCTGAAGGGAAGGGATAGCATTTGGTAGCAATATATGAAGATTTCCTAGGGGATAAAAGAGAATAATATGGACTGGTCAAAATTCAAGAGTTTCTTCAAGAAGCAATACTTGTCAAAAAGCTACCATGAAAGAAATACCAAGTAATTCTATAAGTTAAAGTTTGACCAAATGAATATAGAGGACCTCATTAAAAAATTTCTATATATGTTCCGGTTCGTGTCGTATATTAAAGAGGAAAAGGTGAAAATACAGAGGTTCTTGAGTTACTTTCCGTAGTCTTATAAGGACCATATTGAATTTGACAATCCCAAAACCTTAAATGAAACCTTAAGAATGGCAAGGATTTTTTTGAACAGTACAAACAGAGGAATGGCCTCTCCAAGGTTTGGAAGGGTAAAAAATAGGAAAAGCTGAACCAACGGAAGAAGGGATTCCAACCCCCACCCTTTAGGAACATGCTAAGGAATCCACAAGGAAATTCCTACAACATAAATGAATAGCTTCCACAGAAGAACTATAATCTGTGAACCTTGGACCTAAAGGGATTGTTGGATCCCCTAAAGAACCCTTGAAGTGTTGGGAATGTGGATATCCCCACTTGCAAAGGAACTGTCCACGCCTCTACCAAACTAACAAGAATGTTCACAACCTACAAGAATATTCCACTATTGGGGAAGTTGGGAAAAACTACCACTAGATTAACATCTCCCCGGAGAATCGACAAGCAGATTATCAATCTACAATTGTGGAGATTGAAGGTCCTATCTCTAATCAAAGTATTTATATACTAATTGATCTAGGGGACACCTTAAGCTACATCACTCCCAATGTGGTGGAGGACTCCCAGCTGGCCAAGGTAAGGCATGCAAAATTGGTCAGTCCAACTGGCTACTGGAGCTAGGAGAAAGGTAATTGAGTTTATTGTTGATTGTGAAGTTAAAATAATGGACAATGTGAGTAGGGTTAATCTGAATGTTTTTCCTTTAGGGTCATATGATATGATTATTGGAATGGATTGTTTAGAAAATTATAAAGTAATATTTAATTGCTTCGATAAAACATTTACTTATGTGGCTGAGGATTTAGTTTTTAGGAAGGTAGAAGGTGTCATTAAACCTATCTCCTTGAGGCAAATATCTGCCATGCAATTAAAGAAATGTATGAGAAAGGGATGTAAGCTGTATGCAGTGCGAGTCACTGACCTACTCCTTAATGAAGGTCAAACACAGGTAAAATACCACCCAATCTTAAGTAAGTTTATGGATGTATTTCCAGAAGAGATACTAGGACAACCCCCTCAATGAGAAATATATTTATCAATTGAGATTGTTCCTGGGTCTGCAACGGTATCTAAGATACCTTATCATATGAGCATCCCTAAGTTAACCAAATTGAAAATTCAGTTACAAGAACTGCTAGATAAGGGTCACATCAGACCCAATGTGTCTCCTTGGGGAGAACTCATTTTATTTGTTAAGAAAAGGGATGGGACTTTAAGACTTTGCATAGATTACAGACAATTGAATAAAGTAACCATCATGGACAAGTATCCCGTGCCTTGGATTAATGATCTATTTGATCAGGTGGGGGAGCTAAAATATTCTCCAAGTTAGATCTACGGTCTAGTTATCACCAGATCATGATTAAATAAGAAGTTGTAAGCAAAACAACCTTCAAGATCCAATATGGACACTATGAATTCGTAGTAATTCCTTTCGGCTTAACCAATGCCCCTACTAAATCGATGTGCCTAATGAACAATATTTTCAACAAGTACCTAGATCAATTTGTGTTGATATTCCTTGATGACATCCTAATCTAGTCCAAGAGGGAGGAAGAACATCAACAACACTTGGAAATTGTGCTACAGACCTTAAGAGAGCATCAACTATATGCTAAGTTCGAGAAGTGTGAATTATTTAATAAAGAAATTCAGTACCTAGTTCATGTCATCTCAGAGGATGGGATCTCAGTAGATCCACAGAAGACTAAGGCTATTTCAGAATGGTCTATGCCTAAGGATGTTGCCGACATTCGGTCTTTCATCGGACTCACCGGTTACTACCAACGATTCATCCAAGGATTCTCAAAGATAGCCTATCCCATCACTTCCTTGCAAAATAAATGAGTAGAAGTGTCATGAGAGCTTTGAAAATCTAAAAATATTGTTAACCATGGCTCCGATTTTAAAGGTGGCTGACCCCTATAAAGACTACACAGTCTGTACAGATGCTAGTAAAGAGGGATTGGGGGGAATATTATCTCAAGAAGGACATGTGGTATGTTATGAATCTCACAAATTGAAAGAGCATGAACACAATTATGTAGTGCATGATATAAAATTGGCAGCAACAATGCATGCCTTAAAAATGTGGCACCACTACCTGTTAGGGAAAAGGTTCCTTTTGTTGATAGAAAAATCCTGTGTAAAGAATATGTTTACTCACCCGGGGCTAAATGCCATACAAGCAAGATGGATGTACTTATTAAGTGAATTCGATTTTGATGTAAAGCATATCAAGGGTAAGGGGAATAGGGTGGTTGATGCACTCAGTTAACGAGCTCACAAAGCATATGAGATTACTATAAGCAGACCAGAAAGTGATTTGATGAGTATAATATAAATAGCCAGCATCAATGATGCTGAATATGAAAATTTACTGAGTAAATTGCTGAAAGACGAGGAAAACTTGAGTGGGACAGAATTCAAGGTAGACCAGTAAGGGTTAATTTGGTTAGAAGGGAGAATATGCATGCCTAACATTGCAGTTATAAAATTGTTCGTTCTAAATGAAATGCACATACCTCCTTATGCATGGCACCCTAGTTACAAAAAGATGACTACAACCATGAGAAAACAATTCTTTGGCCCAAATTAAAGGTAGATTTAGTTGATTATCTATCTAAATGTATGGAATGTCAACAGGTGAAGTATGAACATCAACATCCAGCAGGTTTTCTATAACCTTTTCCAATTCCTGAATGGAAATGGGAGGTAATATATTTGGATTTTATCACAGGCTTTCCATTAACTCAAAAACAACATGATTCAATTATGGTTGTAGTAGATAAGTTAAGCAAGTATGTTCATTTTATTCCTATGAAATCAACTTATAAGGATGTCAATGTTGCATAAATATTTTTGAAGGAAGTATTCCGACTTCATGGATTACCAAAGATGGTAATTTATGACCAGGATGTCAAATTTACATCAAATGTTTGGAAATAATTGTTTGCAGGGTTAGAAACCAAGATAAATTTCAGCACAAGCTACCACCCTGAAATAGATGGACAAACAGAACGAACAAACCAAGTCATTGAAGACATGTTGAGGATGTATGACATGGAAATGCCCACTAAGTGGGAAGACTATTTGCATCTAGTAGAGTTTGCATACAAATGGTTATCAGGCCTCGTCCAATATGATCCCATTCGAAGTCCTGTATGGGAAAAAGTGTACTACCCCTGTTAGTAGGGATAGCCCTATGGATCGACTGATAGTAGGACTTGAAATATTACAAGAAATGCAACAGACTATTCGAAGGGCACAAAAGAACTTGAAGGAGATGCAAGATCACCAAAAGAGTTATGCTGACTTGAAGAGACATCATAAATAATTTTCGGTCGGAGACCATGTTTACCTCCGAGTTAAGACCAAAAAGAGCTACCTGAGATTGGGAAGTTGTACCAAATTAGCACCATGGTTCTGCGGACCCTTTCAAATCTTGGAAAGGATTGGATCCGTGGCGTACAAACTTGTTCTTCAAGCACACTTAAGAATTCATAATGTTTTTCATATTTCACTGCTGAAGAGATATATACATGATTGTACTCATATCATTGAGTAGATTATGGTACAGGTGGAACCAGAAGGAGAGTTTCAAGTGGAACCTCTGTGCATTCTAGATAGGAAATAAACAGTACTTCAAAACCGGGTCATCTCCTGGGTTAAGGTGCAATGGAAGCACTTTGTCCCAGAGGAGGCGACTTGGGAACTAGAGGAACATATGCGAAGGAAGTACCCAGGTTTATTTCCAGAAGCTGTGGAGGAAGACTGAGAAAATTGTTGATAGTGTAGCATTAAGGGGGTGTGGATGTAATATCCCTTGATTTATAAACATTACTTGTATTATTATTATGCCATTTTATTTTTTGATGAGTTTGGATGATCGAGGAATCTGTCCAAATGGCCCCTGGAGGACAATTGTAACCGCTACATTTTTCCTTTAATGAAATTTAGAATGAAAGGGAGAATCCACATTAAAAACGGAGACTATGCATGCAAGAGGGGGATATGTAGAGCAGTAAAACTAAGGTAAGTACACTAGGCATCGAAATGCCTTAATGGCACCGAGCAGACCTTAGAGAAATTAGGGCGCAGTGGTTGACGGGGATTCAATGGATAATGGACCATAGTTGCAAAATAAGATTGGATAGAACCTTGAGCAAATGAGGGTGCAGTGGTTGACGAGGATTCCTTGGGGAATAGACCATAGCTGCAAAGTATGACCTAGGAAACCAAACTATAAGAGAGCATACACAAGGAGGCAGGACACTACTGAGTATGCTGGGAAATAGTGAACTAGACTTGCTATGTGAGCAGTTGATGTTAGGAAACTGTTGAGAGAAATACTTGTTACGTGAGCACTCTGTGTTAGGTAAGTGATTTCTGCCTAGAAAACTGAATTGAGGTTAGCTGTCTTCGCTCTTGGCACACATAGCTTCGCTCGGGGGTGATTGAGGACATAGTAAATTTGTGCCTAATCTATGGCTGGGTGGAATGTGGCTGTTCCCTTTTCATTGTAGCTCACTTTACAAACATGTTTCATTACTGGGTTTATGTTTCTGCAAATCTATTGAGCTTAGGGTATAATTGCATATGCGAAAATGTGTGTTTCAATGATTCTGAAATGATTAATACCAGTTTTAGTTTTATTAATGAAAATGTTGCTCAGGAGTTGGTGTATACTCATACTCTGTTTGGAATGATTGTGACTTGCATTTGGTGATACTGTTTTCTCAAATGGTGTAATATTTATCTATAAAGAGTTACTAGGATGATGTATGGTTCTTTGTTAAAGCCATCTAAGGGACCCCTAGTAGGGAAGCCAATGTGCTCTTCTAGGATTAGCCCTTTTCTTGTTTAGCGAATCCCCTGTATAATACCTTAACTCCTGAGGGAGGGTAAAACCATGAAGGAGATCTTGGCTATTGAAATTCTTAGGAACTGGCCACTGTACTCCACCATAAAATACTTAAACCTGAGATTGTCTGAGCAAGTCATTCTACTTAAGTTGTGAGTCCTTTGGGGGTTGGAAACTCCTTAGTCTTGCCAAGAAAACACAGAGAAGTTAGGTGAAAAACATTGTGCTGGAATGTCTGCAGAAGCCTAAAAATGTATAAAGAATTCAAGTTCTTCCGCAACCCATAATCCATAGTCCATGTTGTGGAAGCAGGAAGCAGAATAAAATTTATAAGGAAGATGAAGTGTTTGTACAATCCGCAATCCACATTGTGGAAGCGGAAATAAGGTAAAGATTAATATGGAAGTGGGGTGGTTCTACGATTTTCACTGCGGAAGTGAAAACAAGGGTTATAAATAATAAATAATGGGAGCGTTTCTGCAACCCACAATCTGCATTGCGGAAGCGAAAACCAGGGTTAAAAAAATAATGAAGATAAGGACTTTCTGCAATTTGCAATCCACATTGTGGAATGCAGAAAGAGAAAAGTAGAAGTAAAACTATAAAGGAATTAAGTGTTTCTGCAATCCGCATTGCAGAAAGCAAAAAGCAGAGGATAAAAACTGAGAAGGATGTGGAGGTTTCCGCAATCCACAATCCGCATTGCGGAATGCGGAAAGCAGAAAGTGAAGAAAAATATAAAGACAATAGGGGGTTTCCACAATCTTCAATACGCATTGCGGAATGCAAAAAGTGAAAAGTAGAAGGGAAAATATAAGAAAAAACGACATTTCAGCAATTCACAATCTGCATTGCGGAAGGAAGTTTGTTTTTTTGCGGAAAGGACTTTTATTTGAAAAAGGGCTGTTGCAGAAAAAATTAAGCTTATGAATGAATGTTAGAGGAAGACTCATGGCCCATGTCTTATGTGAAATATTTTTATTTTATTTATTTTATATTTATTTTATATTTTTTATATATGCATTTTACCAGGTTATGTGGGTATGTTACATATGGTATTAGAGCAACAAGTTTAAACCCTGTCTCCTTTTAGGAACATCCAATTCTGCTGAATTATGAAAAAAATTGTTCTAATCATAACAAGTTGTGTTGGAATGTTTTGTGTACAAACATAATTGTTCTGTAATAGGATACAACAATGACCTCGCAAAGTGGGAGTGCGGATTGACCTAAAGAGGGTGCACCAGCACCACGCACATCGCAACTAGAGCAAGAACACTATGAATCCAGTCAAGTTCCAGAAATGATGAGGAACTTGATTGTAGAAATATAAAGCTTCAAAGAGGACAATGAGAAGCTAAAGAAGGCGTATGAAAGGAAACAGGAGATTAATGAGATACTATTGCAAAGTTAGCAAGAGAAGAATAATGGGTAAAAACCCCAAACAGAGATTGGGAAGGACCCGGAAGTTCCAGAGAGTGTCGAAAGAAAAGACAATTCCTCTAATGGAACTCAAAAATCTTCAAATCGAGCCAAGTGGGTCGAAAAAAGAAAAATCGACCACTTGGAAGGGGAATTTAAAAATATCAAGCCAACCAGCTTCGACGAGGAATCCAAGACCAGAGAAGAAGCAGAGGATTGGCCTATAGACATTAAGAAGTACTTTCAAATTTACAATTATTCTATCAACATGAAGGTGAGAATGTCCATCTACAACCTAAAGGGAAGGGCCAACATTTTGTGGCAAGAGCTGAATATTTCCCAGGGGATAAAAAGAGAAGAAATTGGACTCGTTAGAGTTCAATACGTTCTTAAAGAAGGAATACTTGTCAGAAAGATACTATGAAAGAAATACCAAGGAATTCTATGATGGTAAATCTCTACCAAATGAATATAGAGGACCTCATTAACAAATTTCTGGATATGTTGCGGTTTGTGCCATATATTAAAGAGGAAAAGGTGAAAATACAGAGGTTCTTAAGTTGCTTTCCGTAGTATTATAAGGATAGAATTGAATTTGACAATCCCAAAACCTTGGATAAATCCTTAAGAAAGGTAAGGCTATGTTTTGAGTAGTACAAACAGAGCAATGACGCATTAAAAAAGAAACTTATGTTTACCCTGTTGTTGAGTCCACCATATTGTAGAAATTTTTTCTTGTTATATCTAATGATGTTTGAGTCAACCATCCGAATAATGTTGGTTCAGGAAAATGAACTACACCAAGAACATGTTATCTAATATTTAATCAAGAACTTGGAAGGCCTTGGATTGAGCTACTCTCATGTTGAAAATATGACACAAGCTTCGATTCATGCAATGCAAACACTCTCACAATGTATTATACTAAGAACTACCATAATTGCATATATCAATCCCTTTCAACACATATTGTCTTGACAAATTGTCAGAGGAAAGTACAACAAGTGGATTGTGTTGAAACAAACAATGATACTGATAGGGGGTGAATCAGTATCCTATGATTTTACCACTTTTTACTTCAATAATTATATAGTATTATAAACTTCATCAACATTCATCATTGCACATTATCATAAAACCATAGTACACTTGGACTTGATATGAAAACTCATATAGATAAACATTTCAATATTTTACAATGTTTTGGGGCACAAACCAAAAGGAGACACCAATCCTTTGATTTACAAGCACTGACTTGAAAGAGGGGCCATCCCCCTATATTTACTAGCACCAATTAGAAGGTGATACGAATCCCCTTGATTCACAAGAACCAACCCATTGATATGTTTTTTTAGATTTCTTTACAAAACCCTATTCTTGCATTTTAAGATTTCTTTACAAATCCCTATTCTTGTAGCTTACTTCAAAACCATGTTCTAGTAGCTTACTTCTGTTCACCAGAACCCTATTTCAACTACGTACTTCTATTTACCAAAACCCTGCTCCAATAGCTTACTTTTGTTCTTGTAATACCTTCTAAGATCATTAGAAAGATATACTCTACAATTTCAAGACCATGTGAAGAAGCGAACACCCCATAAATTAGATGCCCAAAACTTCGTTATCGATTCCTGTCTTGAATTTACTTATGCCTTGAATTCGTGTACAAATTATCTACCTTTACAATATTTTCTATTCTTGAAGTTGCTACCTCAAAGCTCAGTGTTTTTGCACACATATTCCTTTAGCTATACGTGTTTCCGAAAACCACTAAGTCATTTCCCGTTTTACTCAAAATCAAAGTTGTTTTGTCCCAGACTTCATGATTTCATATTATTCGTGCTTCAAATCACTTCATTTCTTCAACACCTCAACTCACACACAAATGTATTTATTTGAGATTTAGTTATATTGTCCTTCTTTACTATTTGAGCTTTATTTATATTGTCCTTCTTTACTATTTTGAGTTTTGAGATTCTTAGATTTAGCTAATCCAACTTATTCATGCTTAGCATGGAAATTGCTTTAGCAGGGATAATCAATTCGTTTAGAATAGGGAATTAGCTAGCAAGGCAGACCCACTCATGGGAAATATGAGACCATTTCGTGGGTATTGTACCGCCAAATATGGTCATAAACATCACACCATTTCTATTCAAATAGAAGTTGAATTGGTCATGGAGATGTGGTTAAAACATAATATTCATGTCCAGTTCATTACGTAATCCAACAATCATCTTAAGCTAGCATTGAGCACAATTAACGTCCTCATTTTCAGGAAAAGTGTCCAATTTGATTGATCTGTAATGTACAAGTGATCTAGTAGTTGGGATGCATGCTCAGATTGTATTGGAGAACTACTATAACTCCTATAGTTCATTCCAGTAATACCTGTTCCATGGTTTTGGTAATTTAAATGCATGTTGGCAACATTGGAGGATTACTGAAAGTTCTATAGTTCATTCTGGTGATACTTGTTCTGTAGTTTCAGTAATTTGAAATGCATTATGTGGTTCTTTTAATAACCATGTTCTGGTAGTAAAGTGAGATGTATTGATTTTCCAAGTGTCTGTGGTTTTGGTAATAGAATTCTGCACATCTAGTTCTAAACTCATTCAATGTGCACTTTGAGGACTGATCATGGCACCACACATTTGGCTTTCCCAACACTATAATTAACCAATTTCATGAATTGATTGAGGATTATATTTCCAGATTTTATTTTCTATAATTCTAGTAGTTGCGGTGGGTGTTTCATTTCGGTAGAAATCGCTACTCAGGGGTTTCGGTATTTGAGTAGCTTCTGATGATAATTAGGTAGCTATCAGAAGTCCTATACATAATGCTAGAGACTGTAGATACATTCTCCAGCTCCCATGCCTATACCTATAGATAATGGTAACAATGGATGCAAATACTTCCTGTAGACATGTCACTTTCCTTTTTATATTTACATTAATGATACCACAGTTCAAACACCGTGACATCAACAAAAATCATACTTCAACAATATCTCCCTTTGTCATTGATGGGAATTTAGTAAAACATGAACTCAACAATCTTCCCCTTTGACTATCCATTCATGTCTTTGAACTAACTTGCTTAGGTAGCTCCCTCTATCTTCATTTTCCTTGACTTTCATCTTCTTATGCACCTTTTTCACTGTCCCACTCTCCCATTTTGACAACAATGACAACAAAATATTTTCCCAGCTTATATATTCTGATTGCTTTTGTTGATTCCATTGATATGTCCATTATCTACAACTTGTGTCCCTCTCCTTTTTTCATATATTTTCTTTTTTTCATCTTGGGAACAAAGGAATGCTCCCCTATATTTGTTTTCTTTTTTCCTTCAACTAATTTAAAGTGTTTCTTCCCCTATCAATATACCTACTTGTTTTCTAAAATGGGAACCTTCGTTCTTTGCAATTTCCCTTCAACCTTACTTTGCTTCCAATATTGATGAAGCTTATGTAATTTATTTACAATAAGAATTACCCCCAGTTTTTGTTTGAGATACTCAAATGTATCTCTGGGAAGAGGTTTTATAAAGATATCCGCAACCCATTATTTTGTAGCCACATAATACAATTTAAAATACTTGGTTTGTAACTTGTTGTCCTAGAAAATGATCTTTTATTGGTATGCGTTTTGTTTTTGAATGCATGACATGGTTCTTAGAAATGTTAATCGCACTAGTATTACCACATTATATGGATATTAGTTTCTTGTATTCTACATGAATGTCTTGTAATGTCAGTCTCACCCATAGAAATGTGTCCATCAAACTTCTGGTGCAATATATTTTGCTTCAGTAATAGACAGAGAGATTGAAGATTGATTTTTTCTCAACCAGGATACCAAGTGATTTCCTAAGAAGAATGCACACCCACTTGTGATTTTTCTTTCATCTATACAACTAGCCTAATCAGCATAAATGTATGTTTTCAAGTAAATTCTTCACATTTTGGATACCATAATCCATAGTCCAAGGTACCCTTCAAATATCTGAATATCCTCTTAACTGCCTATACATGAGTTTCCCTTGGTGTAGATTGAAACCTTACAACTACTCCAAATTCCTACATGACATCTAGCCTTAAAGTTGTCACATATAGAAATATTCCAATCATTGATATGTATGTCTTATGGTCTACTTCTATGGATTTATCATCTTTATTTAGCTTGCTTCCTATAATCATAGGAGTACTCATGACTTGTTTGCAATATTCCATGCTGAATTTCTTGACCATCTCTTTAATGTATTTTAATGAGAAATGAATATAGATTTGTTTGATCGAGATATTTTCAATCCTAAGAAGAATGATAATTCTCCCAGCATTGACATTTCAAATTCTTGCTGCATTTTTACAACAAACATTTTACTTAGTTTTTTAGTACTACTTCCAAATATGATATCATCTACATAAACAACAATTATTATCATGTTACTGTTTTCCATTTTGATGTAGATGTTGGTGTATGTATCTCATATTTTGAATCCTTTATTTTGTATATGCTTGTCGAATCTTGAGTGCCAATCTCTAGGAACTTGCTTTGAGCCATAAAGAGCTTTCTTGAGCTTGCATACATAATATTTATCTTCTGATATTTGGAACCCTTCAGGTTGCTCAATGTATACTTCTTATATATTTCCATTTAAGAATTATGACTTGACATCTATTTGATAAATTTTGAATTCGTTGTAGCAAAAATGCCAAAAACATCCTGATGGCTTCCAATCTTGCTACAAGAAAAAATGTTTCTTCAAAGTCAATTCTTCAATTTGACCATATACCTTACATACTTGTATTGCTTTGTTTCTTACTACGCGCCCATTCTCATTCTATTTATTCTTGAATACCCATTTAGTATCTTTTACATTTTTATTCTTGGATCTAGGAACAAGTTCCCAAGTTTGATTCTTTTCAATCTGGTCCAATTCTTCATTCATGTCCTTCACCCAATTCTCATCTTTTCTAGCTTCTTCAAAGTTGTTAGTCTCTACTATGAATAGTAGGGAGAAGTTGACTTCTTCAAAGATTCTTTCCATTTTTATTTTTCTTGTTTCTACACCTGCATCTTTATCATCAATAATTAAATCATCTAGATGAATATTTTTCACATATTTGGATGGTGTCTTTGTGCCTTGTCATTCATTTTCTTTTCTTTATTCTATCTCTTATTCTTGATGTACTTATTCTTGTTGTTCTTTTGTTCATTGTTATTCTATGGAATATAATATTTTTGTATCTTCCCTTGATTTGTAAGTTTTTTTTTTCATCTAGTTTCACATCCACACTCTCTACTATTTTATCTAGTTTTAAGTTGTAGCATTTGTAGTCTTTTCTTTTAGAAGAATACCCAAGAAAAATACCTTCATCGGAGTTGGAGTCAAAATTGTTAATGTTTTTAGAAATAATGGAGATGCTTGAACTTTAATTTTTTTTAAAATGATATGATGAGGATATGTAACAATTAGAAATTCAATCACACACAATAATTCATCCACAACACAATATGTACACTAGGAAAAATCCTTATAACAAAGAGGATGAAAAGCCCCAATAATTCTTCATCGTATAATAGATAGATTGCAAAGAATGACTTTTACAACATAAGCAATTCCCCGATAAGAGAGAATACATAGCAATATTGAAGAGATATCCACTGTTACAACTGTTATAAACTTGCCATATGCCTAGCATATTAATAACAAGCCATAATTATTGCCATGCAAACCCTATTAATTTTTTTTTGTAAGTTGGATGCTATTCTATTAAAAAAAAGAAAATAATGGTACATAGGAAGCTACAGTTTAGAGACGCAAACCTGCTCATAAGAAGCAGACATAGAAGTTCAGAGAGGAATCAAACCCTCCCTCCAAGAGGGAAAATAGGTCCACAAAACCGGAACCCTCCCTCTAGGAGGTAAAATAGGCCCAAAAAGATAAACATATGCAAAAAACTCACTTGTTCCTGGAAGAACCAGACTGGCAGAATCCAAGTTTGCGGTGTTATATGCATGAAAAAACCTAGGTATGGCTTGCAGAGCCAAACATAGCCGAAAGAAGACATGAAACCATGACGAAACCTCATTATGGTTTGTAGAAGGGTTCCTCCACATTGGGGTAACCAAAGCCTATGGAAGCTAGCTGCGCTGGCTCATTTGGTGAGTCTGCTGGATCGTCACTGGAAGATTCCATGAACTCGTCGCTAGTGGAATAGTCCACATCATTGGTACCTGCAGGGGGATGCTTTGAGGGGAGAGGGACAGTATTTTTGGCCAAGAATAGGTTGTACGTGATTTTTCCCACCGGGAGAGTGAAAGCATGGCTATGTGGAGGAGGAATGGAGGTGAATGGAGGGGCTGGGATGGAGGCCAAGGAGAGAGTGGAGCTTGCAGGAGCAGACAGTGCGGGTTGAACCACTTGAGGAGCCAACAATGGTAGTAGAGCTTGAGGCACAGGGGGGGTAGGAACCAACGGGTGAAAACGAAGGATGAGGTGGATGAACAGATTCTTTAAGACCCAGTAGTTTATCCTCCCCTCCAGGGTTCTTTTAGCAGTGCTGAAAACCCCAGATAATTCATCCTCCCAGTCATTAAAAATCCTCCTGACCTCTTCAGGAATTTCCATGTCAAAACCGTCCCTGATGTCCTGTGCTGAGAGTGGGATTTGGTGCTTTTCTTGAGCACCTCTACCCTGATGGCCTCGATGTGGGACATCACATTGCCTCCTGAACATGGCAAAATGGATAAAGAGACTAAAAAACCCAGAGCCAAGAGCTCAATTGCAGTGGGGGATGAAGACTGGGAGCATCAAAGGATGGAGATACTGGAGCGAATGGTCCGAATGGAGATGAGACGGAGAAAATAATGGTGGGCACATGGGCCAATGTAGTAGGCTGGAAAATTAATGCAGCCTTGCTGCGAGCTGATGACCGAGTATCATCGACATAGCTGGAGATGGCCACATCCCATGCTGGAGTAAATGCCCACAGTTATGAGATGAGGAAAAGTGACATCCTGCGGGGGAAGGGATGGCCCTGTCAGCCTCCCCCGTGTCATTGGTGACTTGGCATACACCCGCATCTAGGTTGAAAACCCTAGTCATTGGTTGCACATGCATTACAATTTTGAATTTCCTTTTTAGAATAATAAATCCATGCATTGAATCTTCATCATGGACAACTAATGTGTCATACCTTCAATCATGGATATTAACTGATAGTTAACTGACACTAGAGTGAACTCAATATATAATTGAATACCAATGACTTAGTTAACATGCTAACATAAGTGTCATAGTGCAATAACTCAAGTGTCTCATGCAACACACTTTCTTAACTGAAGTGTCGTCCTTTGATTAACTTAAGTGTCTTATGTTAGTCTAACTAAAGTGTAAACACTTTAGTTAACTATTCCATCTTTCTTTAATCACATAATTAACCATTATTAATTGAATCTTGTTGATTGATGAACACTGATCTATTATTTACTTAACTGAATTTTGATCATTAATAGTTCAACTGATGCTTTAACTAAAGCACTGATTGAGACATTCATATTTAACTGAATCTTTATAACTTGAGTTCACTTAAAATTCTCTTTCTCTCATAATATCTTTATTGCTTATCTCTTTATCTTACATCATGGTATATGTTTAATCATCTATCATATCATATTATACTCAGAAGAATTATCACACATATTGATGATCATATATATTACCTCGAACCATATATTCATATGTTGAAGAAATTCACTCTAGGGGTGATCAGTCTCTAGAGGAGAGTTGATAGATTTATCCATCTCAAATGACCATGGTTAGTAAAACATCATAGAGTATAACCGCTTTACCAAGTAAAGTATGCCACCTCGAAACAATGAGGATATTTGTAGGACTTGCTATTACTCACAAGTCTATTATCTTGATATTCCTCACAAGACTTGTTGGAGCAAGGTCCCGCAGCTACAGGAAAAGTTGCTACTTTTGGTAGAATATGGACAAATTTTGGGAGGAAAGATAGTTTTGGCGATGCCGATAATCTAGCGATATAAGAGATGTGATAAAGGTATGACGCCGTAGCGCATTTCCCGCCGCGGAGCATGGGCCGAAAATCATGGTGGTCGGAACAAGGAAGTCAAAGGAAATAGTACTTGAAGCGGTCGAGAAGAGAGCTCAACCACTGCATTTAAGGTAGTGGAAATGATAGGAGGGCTCAGCTACCCTCATAAATGGAGAAGGAGCAATGAGCTGAGGTATTAAATATAAAGGACAAAAGGGGAGAAACCGAGGAAGAAACACCCATACCTGCGATCAGCACCGGAAATCATGGAAGATTGCAGGAAGCTGCGGTGTGACCAGTAAGCAGCAGTTCAAAGTATAGATAGGCCGATTGTCATAGTTAGGGTTTTGGGTTACTGTTGGGATAGGACCATAGTTTTGTATCACGGTGAGACCTTCGGGCCACCTATTTATGCATGTATTTTGTATTATGAAGGGTTAGTTAGTTAGTTGGTTAGGTTGTTACTAGTGGTCGTCAGTATTGTAAGGCAGTGAGGAAGAGTCGAGCTCTGGTTCTGTCACTAAGTATGTAGTTATCTTAATGTAACCAGTGGCTGACTCCTTGAGCATGAATGTAATAATCCGCAGAGATTGAGAGAGAGAGAGAGGAAGGGTATATTGTAAGAAGAAAGCACTATAGGAAGAGAAGAGATCTAAGAGAAGGGCTCCCAGCTGTGTGCGTGGAGTTTCCTAGATCTCAAGCTTCATAAGAAGTTGCAGTGGAACTGTGTTTACTCTCTCAAGATATAATAGAAACACAGTTCCCGTGGACATAGCTTCCCCCCTGGAAGTGAACCACATAATATCCGTGTGTTGTGCGACTATTTCATGTGATTGTGCTTTACTTATTTTCTATCTGTTATCCATTACATGAACTTTGCTTATCAGTTAATGAATGTATGTATGCTATCCTTTAGTTTACAGTAACATAGAAGGTTAAAATGAGAGTTGAATGTGTTGAGTATTCTATATATGAGTTTATCAGTGCTTGATTCACGACAGCTAACAACTACAGTGTTAAGTGACTTCCGTATATTTAGTTCAGCGAGTTGAGCGTAATTGATGTTAAGCGTGTTAAACTGTAGGAGCTTAAGTGAAGTTGTTTAACATAATAATGAAGGTTAACTGAGCTACTATACCCAGGGAGACAGTCTCTGAACCTTGAGAGTTGATGAGCATATTTAGTCTTATTGTAGGAAATATCACAGTGTAGAAAGATGATATCGCACTGTCGGGGGAGCTGCGGTGTGAGATATCGCAGGTTAAGAGTTGAGTGGGAAAGAAGGTTTGCGCATCGTCCTAGACGATGCGATGAGATAAGAGTCAGTCCCATAGAAGAGTCAGCTAGGAACAGGGAACAACCCTTGTTGGGAGATTTAGCTGGTTAAGTAGAGTCAGAGAACCTAGGATGCTACAGAACCTAGTTGAGGAAGCCTGATTCTTCAGCCACCCCATCTAGGATCACTTCGGGTGAGACTTCAGGCTGCTCTGTGGTCTTTTTCCGAAAGGGCTAGTGAGCTAGGGGTTTTGTTGCTACAATAAAGTAAACCTGGGTCTACCCAATGAAGGACCAACAAGACCCATTTTGATATTACTCACAAGATCAATTCCATAATTGAAGGTCCATCTCATAGGGTATTATTTATGAGAATACTTGACTTGATATTACTCACAAGTCTAACTTAATATTACACACAAGTATACAGTCTTGATATTACTCAAAATAATTCAGTACTAACATCCCACCTCAATCATTCTAGGATATAGATAGGAATTGATATGACTCACAAGTCCTAACTTGATATGACTCACAAGTCCAGAGAATGACTCCTGATGTTGAAGATTCAAAACAAATGTCCTAATTTTTCATCATTTCTTTTTATATAGTATTTGCTCGCTAACACCCTAAAGTGTTTAACAATTGCTTCTCTTTCATTCCAAATCTCATAAGATGTTTTATTGCTATTGATCCTAATTCATCCTCTGTTAGAATGTGGACACAAATATGAATTGCTTGTCTCCAAAAAATGTCAAATAGATTGGACTCATTTATTGTTGTTCTTGAAATCTCTTGTATAGTCTTGTTCTTCCTTTTTTATACTCCATTTTGTTTTGGAGTCTTGGAAGATAAAAACTATCTCTTTATCCAATGATGCTCACAAAATTCCTTAAACTCATTTGAGGTGAAGTCACTTCCATTATCTGATCTTAGAAACTTGATATTCAACCCAGTTTCATTTTCAACTACTGCTTTGAATACTTTAAACATCTCAAATGCCTCTAATATTTTCTTGAGAAAAGAGACCCATGTCATTATGGTATAGTCATCAATGAATAACATAAAATAGTACACACCATTCATCTCTTTGTTCTTGTTGGCCCACAAAGATCAATATGAACAAGTTCCAAAGGTTTTGTTTTCAAATGTTCCTTTGTCTTAAATGTACCTCTTGTTTGTTTTCCATGTCAATAGGGCTTGTAAACAATTTTTTAGGGTTTTGTAAACTTATACATGCCTCTTAATGCTTTCTCCTTGGTGATATTCACTATATTGTCAGAGTTTAAGTGACCCATCCTTCTATTCCATATTAGTTTTCATTTATTTGTCCCATACAACACTTTCCTCCTTTTTAATTCATTTAGGATGTATATGTTTTTTGGATTTCTAACTGCTGTTGCTGCTAATATTCCTATACCTTTCTTTCTTATTTCACATTATTTAGATTTGAAGGTAAGAGTGTGTCCTTAATCACACATTTGGATCACACTTAGAATACCATGTTTCATGTTTTCAACCAATAGAACATTCTTTGATTTAACATCCTTTTTCTCAAGGTTGATTGTACCTTCTCCAATGATTCTGGCATAGCCATCATCTCCAAAAGTGACATTGTCTCCCTTATCCTTCTTAAGAATAAAACATATCTTCTTATCCCCATTCATATTCTTTGAGCATCCACTATCAATTTACCATTGGATTGCATTATTTTTGGCATGCAAGGCTAGTTCATAGGCCACCTTGTGAGTTCAAGGGGAGTATGTCTCGGTTTGGCGACCAACAATGTTGTTGAGTATAGTTCCATAGTTGAGTTATTGTTGGAAGCAATTTCACATGGAATCCAACTTTTAACCATTCACCTGGACTCGCAACTGGCAATGTCCGAGTTAAATGGAACATATTGTATCTATAATCTTGATTTGTTAATAAAATTTATGAGGATGTGACTTCTTGAATACCATCTTGAATTTATTACTTATGTCATGTGCCAATAAGTATGGATTATGTGTCTAATACATTAACAAATACTGCATTAGATTGGTGTTTTTCACATAACTAAACAAGCACATTGTAAAGTAGATAGCATGTACAAAATGTATATAAGGTTAATAAAAAGTTTTGTCATTAATACAGAAGTTATCTCAGCAAGTACAAAAGTGCAAGAGTAGTACAAATTTGGGATTTCTAGCCCTCAATGATGCACATACAAGGCAAAAAGTACAAACAAATAAAAAAATGGATCATGAGTACAAAGTATATACAAAATGGATCAATCTTGAAGGTCGATAGTGTCCAAGTAACATGTTACAACGATAACCACCTAGTGCTGAATAACCTCTAGGACATGATATATCAAGTAGGAGGGACCCCAAGGGTGAAACCTATGATATTCTCCTCCATCGAATCCAAAGTACCATCATCTCCCTTATTAGGTCAAGGCTATTTCTTTCAAAGTATGGGATGACCTACCGGGTCCACATGTCCTACATATGCATAATTGACAAAATGGAATTAATACTGTTGTACACCAGAAATATTTGTTGCCTCTTCACGTTAAAAATATTTCAAAAATAACAATAAAATGAAATATTCCTTAAAAAAACTTACTTATCTATACGCCACCATTGAGAGTAAGGAAAATTTTAGGGGCGAAATTTAACCCATGAACTATTTTTCAGCCTTTTGTTCCAAAAAAAGATTCACCAATTTTCCGTTTTTTCAAAGATGTTTCTCCCAAATTCCATGTTTTTTTGTTTTAACTATAATAATTGTCAAAATTCTCAATAAACTATATAAAGTCCTTTGAAATTTGAATATTTTGTTTTTCAAAAATCGCTAAACTTTTTATGGTTGCAAATTTAAGAATTAGTAATATTTTCCAAGGTTTTTACACTTTGAGGAAATTATGGATCCTTAAAATTTTCCTTGATTTAGATCTAGGGGATAGGGAAATATTTATATCTCCTCAGAATTCCACTCTAGCATATGAAACACTCCTCAATTATTGGAATTTTTTTCCCCACCACTCAAGTAAATTGTCATTGAAGGCACTAGGAAGTGGCCTCCCTCCTATCTAGTGCATAATATCTATCCATTGTGCCATCCCGGGGTGACGAGGCTTAGTAGGAGGCCATGTGATCCTGGGGGACATCATAGGAATTCGATCAAGGAAGAATGACACCAATATGCTTCCATTACCAAATTATTTATGCCTCCCTATCTTGCTTGTAGTGAATCAGTTGGGACTACTTTTTTTTTCACTTGGAAAATATAGATTCATGCTTTTCACGAAGAATAAAGGAAACATTGATTACATATTGATTACATAAGATGTCACATAGTGAGATTTGAACCTGGGTGGGGAGTATAACAACATTCCTCCCAACCACCTGAACTACACTCAATTGGGACTTCATGTTAACCAATAGATTGATACACTAGTCAAATAATCCGGGTCTCATGAATTGAACTACATAAAACATGGAAGATTAGGAGGTTTGATATAGTTTTGTTAAACCCACCACTCAAGTGATGATAGTCAAAATAACCTACAATAGAAGCATTCTTATGTAGGCTATGGGAATTTCAGAGTCCATATTTTGGGTCCTCAGCATGCAATAAGCATTGTTGTATTATTGCATAGTGAGGATTCCCTCCTCTCTTGCCTACCTTTGAGATTTATTGATTCCCCCTGCCGATACAATTCCATGAGTAAATATAATTAATCTATATTATCTCCAATACTTTCCCTTCTATCACAAATGCATTATGATCAGGCTCACAATAGTGTAAAAGAAACTATAATAGTTTCTTTTGAGCCCACATATTCGGAACACAAAAAATTCGAGTAATCCACACCTTTGGAGAGCATTTAGAGTTAAAGGAGTGCCAAGATCCTCTCTATCCATGTCCTTTTGCTCCCTCTCTCTCTCCCAAAAAAATCCATCCTACAAAAAATATGAAGTTCAAGGTCATAGCACAATTTTTGTTATCTTTTTACTTACCCCACACACCTTTATTTAAGAATAGATGTGTGGCCATGTAATTGTTGTGTTGAACAAGAATGCATATTTCACCCCAGGCACCTTGCAAGTAAGAAAAGCATGTGGGCATAGTTTTTGCAAAAAAATGTAACTAAAACCTTGAATTTTAAGCAAAAATAGGAAATAAAACTAATGAAATGAAAGAGGGGGACAAGAGAAAATACCTGGTAGAGACAAAAATACAATATGATGCTTGAGCATGACACAATCACCACTTGAAGATATAGAGAAAAAACTTGATCCAAAGAGGTAGAATGAAATAATTTACTATTTTGGTTTGGTAAAATGTTTTAAAAGTGAATTTTACCCACTTTGTATAATTTTTGTGCGCTATTCACATTCAGTGCATGTGAGATACGTACTTGGTTATGCATTCTGTAAAGATTTGTCCAAGTCCTTTTCCATGTCAAATTAGTTCATGATATTTCCTTATGTTAGCTTATAGAGGATGCCATATTGCCTCCCTTCCAATGGATCTTGTCCCATCTGACTCAACAAATCATGCTCTGGGAATGGGATGTAGTGTCTCAATAGTGAATTGGGGCTTACAGTCATCATTGGCATGTTACCCCACTATTATGTAGTTGGAATACATGAATGTATCATGCTTGATATATTATACAAATGTTTGACTCCAAGGAATATATTCACACTTGCTAGAATGTGCTAGTTACCTTTGGGTCCATTATCTTCATCGGTGGGTTGACCCATGTTTGTTAATGATACACATCAATGAACGGTAATCAAACAATGTCTTCCTTGTCCGAATTCAAATCATTCACTCACATGGGTAGGATTCATATCTTGTGGTCATTTGGATGGAAGACCTTTGGCCAACACTATAATTTCCATTTTGTTCTATTTCCCAAGTTCCGCAAGAATGTACCATACATCATCACATATTGAAACCAATTTCACTCATTTTAGTTACACATGTTCTCCTAATATATACTGAGACATAGATCCACTATGTATTAGTTCATGGCTATGATATTTTGATTGACATAGATCCACTAAGTATCATTGTCATGGCCATGATCCCACATTATATATGATGCATGGATCCACTATGTACTGTTGTCATGGCCATGGTTTTACATTTTCTATATGTCATGGATCTATATTGTACTTGATTTGGTGGCCATGTTCTATCACATATGAGCATGGGTATGTCCATCTTAGGGAAGAGAAATTTCTAACACCTTTGTCTCTCATTTAGGTACCTATTTGGACCAATGACTAGTAACCTCAACCTTGATATCACCTCACGCCCATCCATTGAAAATTATAATGTATTTCAGCCATTATTTCCTCTTTTGAACTCACACAATAGGTGGCATATGCTATAGCTCAAATTGTCACTTCCTTGTTCGTGACGATAGTATCCCAAAGATGACACCTAAATTTCCATGGTTTATAACAATAATGAACTTATAAGAGTGGAAGATCCCATAATTTGACCCTATATAATGGTTTACACCCCTCAAAAGAGATCCCAACTCATTTCCCCTTTGTAATAAGCAAGGAGTGTGCCACATGTGTTTCTCTTGAGCATTGCATGTGGG